>JANTFB010162742.1:0-10030 GCA_026546635.1 Porricondyla nigripennis | reverse complement strand
AGTCTCCCTCCGAAACAATAACAATTCAAAAAATAAAAACGCAATCGAAGATTGGAAAATGAATTTGTCGGTGAAATGAAACGAAACACACGAATAAAAGAAAGGAATGGAGTGCGATAGGAGCGTGTGCGCGTGCACACAAAGTTGCTGCAAAGAAAAGCAACAGCGAAAAGAGAAAAAAGCGAACGAAGAAGAAAAAAATAGAAGTGAACAACAACAGCGGCGCACCGAGGAGCCTTGATTGACTCGCGAACGCGATGTATCTATCAATTTTAATGCGATCGCATTCATTACGGTCGGCAGCTGTATGGGTGTTGTGCTGTGTGCACAGCGCCACTGCGATTACGATGTACCCATGCGTCGGAATCATTATCATTATTATTATGCTGCTTTCTGCTTATATTATTATACCGTCGGTTCGTAGGATACGTGGGCACACAGTATTCACTCGGATTGAATATTTTTGCGCGACACGCGAAACATTTCCCAAAAACAGAAAAATAAAATTAAAATGTAAGGAAAGAGCAGCAGCAGCAGCAGCAACACAGACGCAAATTCCCATACATTCGGCCCAGCCACGCGAGTGTGTCTGTGTAATCGCAACATTTTACGTGCCATGTCGTCGCATTCACGGCTCTCATAACCACGGTATTATTCACGACATTTTCACTTGTTTTTTTTCTTTCTTTTTGCGTTTTGTTCCAGTCGTCGTTCCTACTTGTTTCCATTTTTTGCGCTTACACGTTTGCACTCGGCCACCATTCCATTTCAATGTTTTTTATTTTCATTTTTTACTTCCACAACGGATTCGGTTCGACCGACGGAGTCGAAAAAAAGACAGCGTAAATTTGATGAATTTTGAAGGCGCTGACACACACACAGGTCACACACAGGACGCACACTTGGCATTCTACTCACTGGACCTATAATGTTGGCGAACACAGCAACTGCACACAGGGATTTTGTGTTATTGTTTTCAATGTTCGTTCAATCAACCGTGAAAACTATTTCGATTGTGTTGTTGATGCGGGCTCTCTGTTGTTGTTGATTCTCTCGCTACTTTTCTTTTTTTGCTATTTTTCCTCAATTCCACTGATTGTGTCAAATCCGCAAATATTATTATTATTCGAATACAATGGCCACACAGGAGAATGGAGGCGAAGAAAAAACACAGCTAGCACATATTCGATGCGAGACCCACGTAGTTGCACTACATGTTGTTACGTCTCTCGAAAATCTACTGACAAGCGAAAAATATCGCATGAGAAACGAAGGAACGTCGAAAATTGAAGAAAGACGGAACGAAAGAAGAAGTGAAAGAAGAAAAAAGAAACAACAAAATCAGGCACACACACACACACCGGCGCACATAGGGGCGCCCGTACGCACAATGTGCATGCATTCGATTCGTATTGACATGTAGCGTGTGGCCGTTGCTGTGTGTATTGTGTAGCGCAAGTGTATGCCTGCTGCCCGTGTACGATCGTGCGAGTGTGTAGCGCTGTAGCGAACAATGTTATTATTGCGATTTACGACGGAACGAGCGCAATATGGGCGATACCGTATTTATTTTGGCGAGAAAGAGATCAGCAGATGTCTCGCCAGCGTCGTCGTCGCCGCCGTGTGTAGAGAGGTATATTATACACGATTTATGTAGTATTACGATTAGTGTGCGATTTATGTAGTACAATTCCATTTGGCGCACAGACAGACCTATACGACATGGATACACGTCGAGCAGCATACATCGACACAGATACGTACGCTTCCTCTGCCCGTCGAACGTATTTTATCGTTAAATGAACGATTTTCATCCATTCAGCATGCGGCGCGTACACGTACACGGCGAGCATGTGTGCGTGTCTGTCTGCCCGTGTGTACAGAGGCGCAACGAGGAGAAGGTATGCACGGGCCGCACAGACACGAGCACATGCACACGCCGCATGACGATAAAGCATATCGGCTGTGGCCTGTGTTGGGAACGCAGCCGTCGTGTATGAGATACGATTGCATGCCTGTGAGTGTGCCCTGTGCCGTCGTACAAGATCGACTCGGCATCGGACAGTGTGTGTGCGCTCACTAGCGCTCTGATGGTGGACTCGTCTCGGGCGCGTTTGTTGTTGTTTTTCGCGTACCTTTTTTCGGTCGGTCGATCTCACGCCGTATTTTGAAGACGAAAACATCAACTTACTCTCGTCCTCCCTCTCACACGTACGCGCACGCACACAAGGGCGAGCTCACATCGAATGGCACAGGTCATTCGGGACGGTCGCAGTGTGCGCGCGTGCCTCTGTGTGCCTGTGCAATTTCGATGCATCCGTTTCGATGTGCGCGCTATCGCCGTGCGCCTGTATGCGGCCAGTTGGCCTGCATCTTCGCACGGCACAAAATGACCACAATTGGAATGGTGCGAATTACCTACATTCGATTGCGGCGCATATAGATTCACGTGCTCACCGTTCGTTCGTGTATTGCGTTTCGTGGAATTGACAAGATTCATGAACGCACAAGGACAAGGTCTCCCCCCTGAGTTGGGATGGCAAAGATGATGGAAAATCAATCGTATGCGCGAGTGTCTCCCATCACAACAGTGCCAGACAGCACCGAATGTGTCGAAATGAATTTGTTGGGAAATTTCGTTTGAAAACGAACGAATTCGAATGCTCCGAAAATCGAAGTGGGACAGATAAGCACGGTGCGATCGTTTGATAATTGAAATTTACAACGATTTTTCGTGTGTCGCGTGCCAGGTTACCCTTCGCTTCGCGCGTTCAAGTCTATTTATATATTGATGTCGTCCAGTTGAACTATACATTTTTGATTGTTTTTTCTCCTCCCCTCGGCCCTGCCCCCCTCCCGATCCCCATCGAATTTGTTTATACTTTTTGGGCGTGTATCTGGTATGCGTCAAAGACGAAGACATTGGCGACGACGCGACACATTTACTACATCATAAAATACTTTGGAAAATCCGCGACGACTCCGAAGGCAAGCAGAAAACGATGCGAGTGAGCGGGAGAGGGAAAGAGAAGACGAAGGAGACGGAAACAGCGCATACACGTCGGCGACGTTGCATAGAATTGGGTTTTTTTATCAGTGAAATGGTCGTAGCGGTAGCTGCAGAGCGCAATCAAAACAAATTCCCAAGAAATGTACGCGCACACGCGTCGTTGGTGCGACGATTGGTTTGCGTCGCAGAAGGAAACGCGCGCGCACCGTATCGATGGCGAGACAGCGCTACTGCGTCGCAACGAAAAACGGCGCGAGCGTTTTTTTTCCGTCTTCTTCTCTTCGGCTTCTTCGTCTCATTCTTTTTTTCGCCTTTTCATTTGGTGGGTATGAGAACCGAATGGGTGTGTGTGTGTTCGTGCGCTGAGTATGAGCAGTCGACCACGACCAAAATAATCACGAACCGAACGCAGCAATAAATGAAGTGAAGAGAAAAATAATAATAATAATAATATTAATGGAACGAAGCGGCGACGGAAGAGACGGAAAAAAATAAATATATAAACACAACAACAACGGCACCAGCAACTCTGGCATAACACGCGAATACGAACACACGCAGACAGCGATGTATCTCTTTCCCACTCCATCAGTCCGTTCGCTGCTCGCTGCTCGCGGCAGCACCGCCAATATATAAATTTCAATAATAGTATTATTTTTTCGTTCCTCCCCTCTCCCCTCTCCCTCCCCCTCTCTCTCTCGCGCGCGCGCCCGCGTATTCATTTGCTTTCGATACGAGCGCATGGGCTGCGCGCGCGCTCCTCTTGCTCTCGCCCCCTCCCCCTGCACCCTTCCACACACACGCGCCCTCGTGTACACATTGACCGCGTGCATGTGTAGGTCTCTGTCACGCACACTATCAGGCCGCATGGTTATGGCGCATTTACACACGAAAATCACACGTAGGTCGCGTGGATGTGTATTTTTGAAACGACGACGTCGACATCGCAGCAGCAAAAAACAACAACAACAAAAGTTATCAAAATAGGCGCATTCACGAACGCGAAAAATACGAACGAGAACAGTGTGGCGAAAACAACAACAACAAAAACTAATTCCAAAACTATTTTATCATTTTTCCCAATCGAACTTGAGCGAGTAAAATTTTCGTCGCGTTCGATCGTTCGTTGGTTTTTCTGCGGGCCACTGAATTTCTGAACTTTCGCTGCATGGTGAGTGCGTGTGTGTGCGTGCGTGCGAAATAATAAATATTTCGTTGTTTTTTCGACATCTCCTCCCCATTCTTCTTCTTCTTCTTTTTTCTCCGTCTTTTCTTCATTTTTTTTCGTGTTTTTTTTTCGGTATCGCGATTCGACACATCGCTAATGTGCAAACTCACGCGTACACTCGCACGCACACACACGAACGCACACTAATTGAATTGATTCGCCCGAAACGATGAGAGCAGAGAACAGCACCGAGGAAGACGACGACCGACGACGACCAAAAAAACAGAAGAACAACAAGGAGAAGAAGAAGAGGGATCCCATGAATGATTCCAATTATTACCATTGATATTTATTTCGCAACAAAAATAACACTGCACACTGCGCACTGCACGGGAAACGAGAGAAATGAATTGTGAGCCGTGGTTTCGGCCACGCAAAGAACTCCCGAGTAATCGATTCCGTGCCGATGGTGGGAAACACGATTTCCTGGAATTTCGATTCTATTCCATCCGCTGCTCTCGTTTTACTTTTTATTTTAATTTTTTTTGATTATTTTCGGTTTCACAGAATTTTTTATTTGCCTTTTTTTCAGTTAAAATTTGATTGTTTCTTCTCCTGCGTGGAGATCGACTTTCTACGCACCCAAACGGTAGTGTACACGTCTTCGACTGAAAAAAATATTCAGCGTCCATTTTGGATTACACGCGGACGCGAAACGACGTATACGCTGCTGGGGCCGCAACGACGTCGTCGCCGTCGCCGTCGCCGTCGTCGCAACGCAAGGCAAGGCAAGTGCGAAGCGAGCGCGAAGATGTGCACGGGAGACAGAACAAAACAAAATACAACAGAACGCAATGGCTTACGATGAACTCTACTACGGCCGAAACGTGCACGCGCTCCATGAATGTACACACATTGTACGCGCCCGGGTACGATGTGCGCGCCGAGGCGTTGACAATAACATTGTTTTTTCGACTGTACGACCGCGTTGTTTGTGCTATCTATGCACCGCACGCGAGTGTGTGCTCGGCGGCGGCAGCACCGACGACGACAACACGCGGCAGCGGCGGCAAGCGTAGCTGCGGGGCGATGGTCTTTACCGTATGACGCAGCGTCTGCGCATTCGAATTTCGCTACGTCGAACACCACCAGCGGCCAGCATTCGCATCGGACGAGCAACAACAACGACCTGAATGCGACGCAGCCGCCTATGAGCGGGCACTCGAGCGACGAACGCACACACGTCACATGGGTATGAGTTTGCATGTTATTGAATGTTTTTGTTATGCTTTTTTCTTCACTTCTTCTTCTTCTTCTTCTTCTTCTTTCTCGTCTTCTTCTGCTCATTATTCTCGCCTCTCTTTCCGTGTCGCCTCTCTCCTCGTCCCATCTCGTCTCCAATCAGTCCAGTCGTTCTTCTCTCGTACGCAGTTTGTCTTTTTCATTCTTTTTTATTCTTGTTTTTCGTGCACCAACTGCTAGCACACGCACGCACACATTGCGATCATATACCGTCTTCGGTGAGCCAATGCCTCCGCCGACATCGCCTTGCCATACTCGGAATAGTGAATAAACTCTCAGTTTTTTTCTTTCGTTTTCCTTTCTTGTTGTTGTCGTCTTCGTCTCTCAATTCTTGGTCGTGATCCTTTTGTGCCATCGGCCCGTGTTCGTATGGCTGGCTGTGTGTGTAGTGATACTGAGCAGACGGTGAACCGACGTTCTTACATCTCATATTAATAATATTTTTTTCTTTTTGAATTTCATTTCATGTGAGCCGACACTGCAGTGCGGTCTGTTACAGATTTTTCGGTGCGTTGTGTGTGCGAGAGATGACGAAGATGGTGCGAAAGACGATGCAGACGACAAAGACGACGGCCCAAGAAACCAAAGGTGCGAGGTACCGGCAACTGCATGTATTGTAGGTATCCGTATATAACATGAATGCGATGATGGCAGCTGCGAACTGCTGCTAGCCTGCTGTTGTTTGTCCAAGTGAGGCGTAGAGCGACAACAACAACAACAGCAGCGACAGCGGCGAGAAGAGCAACGAACATGCAAACTAAAGCCAACGACATTCCGGAAAGAGAATATTGAAACACGAACACACGAGTGATTTTCTGTATTATTATTATGATTATTTTTATTATTACTACTACTACGACTACCACTAGGTAGGTAGGTTGGGTAGGTAGGTAGGTATGGGTATATCACCGAGCGCGGCAGTTGCGAGCACGTTTCTGCTTCCTTTTCGCTGTTTCTTCCACCTCTCTGTCCAACTCCATTCCCGAATTTCGTACGTCTTGCCGATTGCCATTGGCTCGCACCATCGCATTCGCATTCGCATGTTCTTTTTCTTCTTTCTCTCGGAAATCAGGCGCACCACTGAGAACAAAAGACTGGACGACGACACGTTTACGAGCGCTAAAGAGTGCTTCGCTTTGGCTTTAAACTCGTAAAAAATTTACGATTTGTTTTTCTTGGTAAGAAGCTAGGTTCGAACCTGGTGCGGTGCGTCGAACACGAGTCCACTTCAGCAGCGCACTGCAGTCTGTTGAAAATCGAAAATGGCCAGAGTATTTTGTGGCGCACAGACGACGTTGAGAAAGTGAGTTGACGGACGGCAACCCCTTCGTTCGCCTCGCTGTCGGTTCGGTGAGCGTGCGACACCGAACCGACGATGGAAATCCAAATAACAATAATTATTTACCAGCATTTCGGCATTAACATTCCGTTTCGGCACAACGTTTGTGGCAACGTTTGTGGCAACGACAAAGCAGCGAAAAATGGAATGGAATTATCGTCGTCACACGCGCGTGCACGCCGAGACCATGTCACCAGCAGTGTAGTGGTCCGATGTCAATGAGCCATTTAATTGAGCCGCCATAATTCATTTTACGCCGAACTATCGTCCATCATACCGCACTTATGGGTGCTCATTTTGTAATAATTCGATGAGGGAATGAGGGCGACAACTATAAATACGCTCGAAAAATGCTCATTCCGACCGAATCCCACTTACTTGTTGGCGTTTTCGGCGTTCGTCAATTTACGGTCGGATTGAGCGTGCGCACGCTGGCCGATCGCATGTGAAATTAGCCGAAACAGAGAAGTGTTCGTTCATCTAGAATGTGCCTCGGGTCTCCGTGTGCGTTCAAACAGCAAATACGTGCATTCCGCGTGCTCGCAGACGTGGCGATAATCATTTGAATGGCCGAATTATGCATATCGAACCGATACCGAACACCGAACGCTGGCGAACGCACGCAGCCATTCCAAATATTGTAGAATGAATTGGATTGATGAGTTAATTAATGGCACCTTGTGCCTGATATGCATTATATGCCGCCCCGCAGATGCCGATCGGTCGGCTCCCGTTCGGCGACGGTTCGATGGCTCGTGTGTGTATCCAGTCTGTTTGAGAACGTTCGCCTCGCTCGGCGCAAACACAAAATTGCACAATGACCGTCTAGCCGTTCCTCTTGTGTTCGGAGATAGTACAAGAGACTCTCGTAAATACAGCACGCAGGGGGCGCAGGCGCACGCGCACTCACACCCAGATGCAGCTGTGCACGCACCGCACACATGCGCCACTCACGAAAATCGTTCTTTCATAAAAATTCACATTTTGGCGCGCCATTTTTCGTTGGTGCCTCTGCCTCTGCCCCTGCCTGTGTCTCCCCTTCGCCACCTTCGGCGAGCTGTATTCCGCCAGTGCAAGACTCGTGCGCGTCTGCATGTGTGTGAGTGCGCGAACGCGCGCGTGTACATCCGACCGATCGACAGAGAGATGGTTCACCTCGACCGCGTGGCTTGCTCGACGGCACAAGAACGGCGCCGTTCTCTTCCATTGGCCGATTGTTCTTGAATTGTTGTTGCCGCCGCTAGTGCGATTTCGGCGGTGGCCCTTGTTGTGTGCGAGTGCGTTGCCGCGCGCGCTCGCCAGTGTATTTTGCACAATTTTGATATTCTGCTCGTTCGGCGTTCCCATCGGGCGGCATGCGTTCGCAAAAGCGATTGTCTGCGTGTTGTTGTAATGCGTGCTGGACTCGGGCGCACCACCAGAGTACAATGTACCCGGTCCTTCCTTCAACGCCCTCCGCGCTTCCGCCACCGAATCGTTCGTCCGTCGATGTGACGGAGTGTCGAGTGTCGACTCGCTGCTCGCCTTCTGTTGCCCGCTTACTCGCTTCGCATTCCCATTTCATCTCATTCTATTATATTCGAATCGTCTCTGTCTGGCCCTCGACTCACACTGCCGATTCGATGGAACACACACACACACACGCGCACCGTCTGACTGGCTTGCTGGCGTTTCGTTTCGGTTTTTTCGTGTAAATAAATGTTGAGCTATGCTGCGCGCCGCCGAATAAGAACGTTTCGTGCGACTGTACTTTCTTCGTTTGCAAGTCAGCGTTGTCGTTGTCGAATGCAAAGACGGATGAACGAACCGATTAAGTGTGGCGCGCACCAGCTCGACTGTGTCTGCGTGTCTTGGCGAAGAAATGAATGAAATTGTTTTTGCCGCCGAAGAGAATGGCAACAACAGAAGCGCAATTTATTTTTCTTTCGTTTTTTCTGCTTCTTCTTCTTCTTCTACTTTTTCATTGTTTTCGCGAATGCAAAGTCCGAAAGAGTGCGAAAACAACAGTCGCGCGCACGATAAAAACAAAAACGAAAGAAAAAAAACCCAAACAAACAACGACGACGACGACGATGGCACTTGCGGCACGCGAAAACAGAAAAAACAAGGAAAAAATGGCAATGAAAATTGAAGTGCATCAAACGACGATTGGCCGATCCGTCGTTCGAGTGTCGAATGTCGTTGTCGATGCATCGGCCAGCATGGAATGTGCGATCGCAGGCAGGTAACCGCGGCCAAATCCATCACCGAATTTGGCACTGAATTTTCACATTCTCTTCGTCGCTCCCTCCACCTGCCTGCCTGCCTGCCTGCCGGCCCGCGCTCTCGTTTTACAGTTATTGCGTGAGCATGCATTCGACATTCCGCCTTCACCGCGAACACCAGCGACCACGCGGGTCCACTCGATTTTCTGTAATATTATACGCGTTCGACACACCGACCAGCGTCTGCCGTCTGCACGAGCGCACGGAAATTTGTTTGTTTTCTTTTCTCCAGCGAATTGGAGACGAGACTCTGAACCAGGCGACCGCACACAATGGATTTGCGCAAAATGAGAAACGAAAACAAAAACAAAACGCGAAAGAATTCGCCAGTCAGTCGTAGCGCAAAGGCAATAAATGGGCGACGGGGGAACAAAATATGGCAAATAAAATGACATACGACGAGTAGGTAGGTAGGTAGGTAGGTACCCGGTCGACCGTCCCAAGTCCATGCTGACGTGCAATGCAGGTCATAAAATACGCATAAAATCGCGAACGAATTTCAGTGGATAAAAGTGAGTGCGCGCGCGCGCCTCGCTCACATCGAGGACTCCATATAAATAATAATATTCAAATAAATAATTTCATTTTACGTGTGTTTTGCCGTAAAACGAAAAATGGAGTATATTCATGCGTCAAACTGCGCGGCCTCTGGCAGCGGACAACAGGCCATCAAATGTATACGATGAACGGCCATTAGGCTGGTCTTCGAAGACACCTCTTTGGAGATTTCTCTAGGTGTTTCCGCCACTTGACGAGGTAGATTTCATACTTCGGCTTCAACTCGATCGGGCAACGCTACTCTCCTCTTAAAAAATCCTTGAAAGTCCGTGAATGTCCGCCAATGTCCGTGAAGTGAACCAACTTGGTTCATTCCATGCCCATGACACTGCAATGTAAAAGGATAGGGACTGCGAGAACAGTAACACGTCACGCCATCTATATATTGA
>JANTFB010162631.1:0-10031 GCA_026546635.1 Porricondyla nigripennis | reverse complement strand
TTTATTTATATGAAACCGTAGCCATGTAAGTGATCAATAAATTATTATATTTCTCCACGATGAAGAAAACTGTGACGATTTCAAGTGGACGACGAAGAAGGTGAAGTAGTCGAAGGAGATACAGAGAAATACACCGACACAGACACAAACACAAATGATAATAATACATGAAGATTGTTGAGTTTATGGTTTTTCTGCGTTGCGCTTTTTATTCGATTTTCCCCGGGAGCATGACGGGCGCGTGTTGAATGCGACACATCAGCGGTATGTCTTCGTATTTCGTCACATTTGGCTTGCGGTATTGGCGACGACTTCGCTCGATCGCACGCTTCTTGTACGACATCCATTTTTCGGCGGCCACACACTGGCGCAACACACACTCGCGGTGCGGCACGGTCGTCTCGAGGTAAATTTTGATTCTATTGTGAAAGCGAACACCAAATGAAGAATGAGATCAGGGCGCCTGCAGGTAAGGTCATAATAATTAGAATTACGAAACGTACGCACCTTTGCCACACATTGCCCAAGTTTTGTTCCTTTTGAAAGAGCCATTGTCGTGGCAGCATCAAGCACTGGGCGCCGGAATGGTTGGCAGCAACCGCCCGATCGTCCATTGGTTCGCCCAGTCCAAAGACTGCTCCGCAATTGTATGTTCCGATCTCAACGAAACGGCATCGCGACGCATTGCCCGCAATTTTCTTCGTTTCGCTAACTGCGTCTCTCTTCGATAGTAAAATATTTGCAGATGTGAACGTCGAGCAAAATAGAATCAATCCGTAACCGTAACTCACCTGCAAACATTGGAAAATCGTGCAATCCCCGCTCAGAACGAAGTAAACCGATGCCGCACTCTCACGATCGCCCGCATAAATTACTTCGCAGGGTCGATACGTCTGCAACGTGGCCAATTTCCCACACTCAATCATCTGGAAGCAAGCAAATGGTAATTAATATTCGTCGATGATTGATGCGCACGTTCTCGCAAAATGCAAAGCAGCCGTCACCTGTTCGTCACTCCAGTGTGCGAAATATTCGAAACGTGCCTTTATCGCTTGCAACGAGTCCCATTTCAGCATGAGTTTTGCTGGAAAAAGATACGGTCCGCAGCGCCTGCTCACCAAAAACGTATTGAATGGAGTGGAAGGAATCCGTTGCTGTAGCTTTGCATCGATTCGGATTTCAATGCATCCGACAAATGGAGTTCCAAACAAATTTTCCGAATGCGAATGCGGAGACGCGGGTCGCGGTAATCACAGTGGCAACTCGTAACTTTTGTTTTGAATTTGCATGAAGGGGGGCGCATTCGATTCGCGTAAATAGAGAAAAACGAAAAGACAAAAGGGGCGCAAACAGCAAATACTGAACAATCAATCGGTTGCTACTTTAACCGTTACGTTATATTCTCTCCCTCGTTTGCTGGCTTTTTCTATTACGGGCACATTTCAATAGAAATACTTTATTGCCGACAGTCAATGCAAACATAGACCGCGACCCATACTCGTAGAGCATTTTGGTGATTTATATCGTTCGCTATCAACTTTGGCAAACTGATAAATTCTTACATTGTGCATACCAACCAACGAACACAGCCACGCCGAACACATTTTCCCGTGCGACGACGGGAAGGGAAAGGTGGTCGTCACGAATATACATCAAACACGAATCACTTATTGACATGTGTACAACGAAAGGATATATGATATTGCGACTGCTTTTTTCGGAGGTTTCGCCGCAAGTTGTAATAATTTCGACGTCGATTTGAATGAAAAATCGATGACGGCATGGCCGAAACGGTGATCGAAACGCGATTACGGTCCAAACAAGTTTGAATGAACTGTAGCAAAATGTTGTCGTATCTTATCCAGCACCTGCTTACCGGACATGATAATGGTCTGGGTGCTGGGTCCGACCAACAAATTATCGACTCTATTACCCCTCTCGACCGTTTCATAAAAATCATATTTTACTCAGGGAATTCCTGTGGAGCGAAATCACTAGTTGTTTCCATTTTACTCATTTCTCGCCAGTCAGTGGACATAGGTTGGCTCCGTCCATACAAGAGAATATACAAACATATTTGGCAACATCACAAACTCACTCGAACATAATGGAAACGCAGCACAAGATTTAGCAAATTCTCTAATTGCATAAAAACCCAAGTCAAAGCCCATAAAACCATTGGCACCTCTCTTATGCGGACGCAATCCAAAGAACCAAAGCAAAACTGTAGAATAGAACATCGTGGAGCATCACGTTGGAAGAAATTATCTGCCAAAAGCTCACGTCACCGCTGGATTCAAGGAAGGCCGGTTGTATGACATATGCATCTTCGATCCGAAATTGTTGTGGTCGGAGAGTTGAAATTGCCAAAATGGCAGCTCTGTGTCCAGCCTGCACCGCACCATTCATGCGGTTACGATCGCAAAATCCAAACTCGCTCGACGCAAATATAATGGAATTCCACCGTTGTGTGGTCGAAGTGTCTGTCAGCTGCGTTTGCTGCCAAGTCCGTTGATGCCAGTGGATAGGTCGCATGCGAGTACCGAATTCCAGGTTCAATTTATTCAGTATGTATTCGGCGGTGTTGGTTCTATCATTTTGATCATGGTAAACCAATCCACATAAGGTACTTCGCATCGTCTGATAACACATGAAATGAGGATTGTGAAGTAGAATAAATCCCGAAAATCCATTCGATCGCCAATGGGCTCGATCGAATTGTGCTTTGAAATTGGTGACATAATGAGCGCGCAAAGTTTTTCGCTGCGAGAAGAATGGCGGCAATTCCGGTGAAAATGACATTTTCAGGATATCCTGGATGGGAGCGGCTATGACAGCGATGCGGGCATGCAATATCTCTCCTCGGCCGGTTGAGAGCACAACATTTTCGGCATTCTGATTGATCCCAGTGATGGTTGTGTTGAAAAGGAATGTTTGAGGCGTGACGTAACTCGCAAGAACATCAACCAATTCCATTATGTTCGGAACAGCGAGCAATTGCTTTGAAGAGCCGGTCACGCTGAATGTTTTTAATTTTGTGTGAATAATTCTGGAGTTCTCAACATTCCAAAAATATTTTTCTCACTTTTTCCATAGGTTTGAAAGGCCCGAGGAACCGCAGCAAATTTCGCGAAACGATCGAAGTGATAAATCGCGAGTGTCCACGCCGCAAACGGATCGCACAATGAAACGTATAATGTTTCGCGAGGCTTCGAACACGAGTCTCTTTTGAATGACATGTTCCATCGAAACTCCGTCAGTGCGATCCCGATCCTCCAATGGTTCGCTGTCAGAATGAACAGATATTCATTAGCTATGGCTAATCTCCTCACTTCGGACGAATCAGCCTTACCTCTCTGTTCGGCGAAGTTTGACCTGTAAATCAAAATAGGTCACGAAGCGCTGTAGCTCCCATTGCGCCAACACAGCGAATCGACTTCTTTCCAATTCCCAAATGTCGCGAAAACATCTCTGCACTGGTGGATACTTGACATATGTGACGTTCAGTTCGTTGCACAGAGTTATCAGTTGCTGTTGCACAGGACTAAACCATCTGCTGCCTTCACACGCAATTCGATCTGTGATTTGTCCGCCATAATTCGCTTCCCTCTCCACGATAAGCATCTTGAGTGACGGTGTTTTTTTCAATATATTAAAAACGGTTACTAGTCCAGAGAGACCTGCTCCCACTACCACGATGTCGTACATAGAATTATGATTTTGTTTACCTAAATTTTGCACCATACTTGCACATGATTGGGAGACCCTTCTCCCAAATGCTCAGAACATCGAACAATAATCGTAATGAGTTGATGTGGAGTAAACGCTCCAGTTCAATGCCTACTATATTAGCTATTTCGATTAGACCTGGATTAGACCTAGTGCGAAAAGAGATACTTTTTGCCAATGAAAATTGGTTCATACCAACTCAATCAGAATGGAGACCTAGAATTTAACGAATCTGAAACATCTAAAGTTTCGCTGGAATAATTTCAGATTTGAGATTTCGCACATCGACGCGCGCACTGTCAAACCACAGAGTGGCTTTTTGTGCCTGGCTGGATTTGATCGTGAATTTACTCTCCATAGAATTTCAAACGACCCAGGACCCGTTTTTACGACACGATTTTCCCCCTTTTTCTTCGTTCTCATGCAATATTATCACTTATGACAAGTTCTAAAAAGATAGATTCAGTGGAAGTGAGAATATACGCAATGATCCAATTTGATTTTTATCTCGTTGTGAACATCCAATGTTTTGTTTTTGAAGTTTTCTGGAAGGCGTCATCGCTTTCGAACAGTATTTATCAACGAACGATTGCGAACGGTCAGCGATCATATGTGGCACACCCGCACAACAGCGCAGCAGCGACAAATAAAACTTATCATCTGGCGCGCGTCGCCATTCTACAGCAAAAACGAATCAACAAATATTCCAAATTGGCGAATTCCCTGGATGAGATAATACATATTTATACGCGTTTCAGGCGGTTCCAACAAGCCACTTCGACCCCATTGGGCGCTCTCCCATTTTATAGCCCAAATGTATGCAAATTTTAAAGCTTATCAATTCTGAAGCTCTCGAATCGACTCGCGTAGATGAGCTTAACTCGAATATAATCTCATATACAGCAGTGGCTTTCTCACTGTCCACTGACTACTTCATCCAGCTTCGATATATGTACCATCCGCGGTGGATCGCCTCACCTCTCAGCGTACCGGCGACCACATCCAATTCGGACGAAATACAGATAATAATTCCGCGAGTCTAGCCGTCGATAGTAGAATCATTCCAGCGTTAGCCTTCGCCAACAATATCACGGAATAAACGTCGATTTCGATTCCGATAGACTTCGTCGATTCGATCCGAAATCAAATATTTGCTCTCACCAAATGAACTGAAAGAGATTGTCATCATTCTGCTTGCCATTCTTCTGTGCTCACGATCTGTGAGAAATTTCCATCGAATCGCCATTCGCATATAAGTCGATGATGTTGCAATATTTCTTTTTATCTGAATGTTGCCATGTTTTCCCCCATCAATTTCACCGCGTCTATTCAGCGAATACTCGTATGAGACACGACATCGATCGAGCTAGTTGCGCTCACAATCCAAATGCAAATGCATGCTAGCGACTCATTCACTCGAAGCAATTAAATCAATTGAAGCTTATTTGTTTCATTCATCGGCTCGGCGCATATTGTAGCCGCCGACTATGCGGCCTACAGACGCTACGACGACGGCGTCCGTATTTGCCAATGATTCAAATCGACATGCGATACAGCCCATTGGCTGTCCACAACTATACGCTGGCGAGATAGTTGTTTGAGTTTTGCGTGAACGTGTGTGCGTGACGTTGGCGCACATATGTTTTTATCTGTTTGGATTTTACGAGCATATTTATTGACGCCATTCAATCACTCATTCAAATGTAACATGAAATGGGAAAACTTCTGAATAAATTTATCATTTGTTTTAAATTGAACTCGTGCATTTACTCCGCCGGCGTGACATGATGAAGCAAGCTCAATGACTTGCCAATCACCCACCACCGTCGCTCCACACCGTTGACTAGCCATGCGAATTACACATTCTTCTTAAGGTTTCGTTTTTCTCGCTCTCGCCCGTCTTTCGGTTTTTAGCGTCGTCGATTCCATTCAGCGTCAAGTCTCCGTGCCGAACGAACGGTTTTTCTGTCCGCTTTGCCATTGTGTTCATGCGTTCGTTCTTCACATCAACGCAGCGTGTCACGAGGAAATTCATTGATTGTGAGAGAGACAAAAGAAAAAGTTTTTTTTTCGGCTGCAACCGGCTGAAGGAGTGATCGACAAAAGTGTTCGTTCGTCAACGTCGTACAAAGTGGAAAGTTCGCCCACTAGCGACACACATTCGCACCCGTGACCGCATGGTGAACTCAAGTCAGTTGCCATCGCCCGTGGACACAAAGAACTGGGCAAAAACAGAAGAAGAGAAAAAAACGGCAAACGCACGTGAATAAAAACCATAAAACGGGGCACAACAGACGGTCGCGCGTGAGCTTAGCACGACGGTAAAAAAAACCACACAGAGGCGGCATTAACGAATGAACGAAGAAGCAAAGAAAAAAATAAGTAGTGGCAACGGCGATTGAAACCGAAAGCGTCGACAATTCTTCGTACGCGGAGTACAACACTCACAGCGACTGTAGCAGCAGCTGCGGCTGCCTCAACAACGTTGTTTCTGTGCCGTTTTTCTTCTTTTCCTTCTTCTTTGGAAATAATTTCGGATTTCGTTTGGCGAGAGGAGAAAAAAAGCGAGTTTTCGCTGCTACCGCCGCCGCCGCCGACGACGAGCATACAGTGCTGTTGCGGCGATGTGTTGATCGTTGTATTCTTGCAACTTGCGCAAGTATTGAGTGTATTGAGAGCGCTATTTTTCCGAGATCGTAAGACAGACACTCTCGTGCGGTTGTGTGCGTGTATGGGTTGCCTGCTTGTTGCCGCCGCTGTGTACCTTTTTACTCACTCATTTTCGTGTTGTGCAGGCGAGACGAGCGAATCAAAATATAAGAAAAAAACTGTTTTATAATTCAGTTTCGCTTCGCATCTCGTGGAAGAAAAAAGAAGTGCGCCAATGTGCTGCAGTGCGAAAACTATTATTTCGTGAAGAGAAAAGTGAAGAGAGAAGAAAAAATTGAGTTTCATTTCGGTATCGGTGCGTCGTTGGTGTGCCCGTGCATACTCAGTGAAACCCTGAACCATTTCGAAACTGGCAACAGTCTTGCGTTCAATGCAATTGGCCAAAATAGTGGATGATTGTGCACAAATCTAGACATCGAACTGTATTAATTGGCCGACAAGGAGGGGGAAGACAGTGCTTCGATCCACTCGAATTCGCGGAGGGATTCCGTGGACGATATGCGGTTGAATTCGCACAAAATCGGAAATTCGTGACGTTCAATTGGATTGAGGGTGGCGTGAAAAGGATGTGAAAACAAAATCAGTGTCGAATCGTGAAAATGATTTCCTGAGAAAACCCAAGCCAATCGCTTGAAGTCGTTGGAAGACTTCACAAATATCTCATTCGAGTCGGATAAAATTCAATTGGAAACTCCCGCAGAAAAATGAAAAAGTCAAGGTAATTAATTGAACGAGCAGGCGACACACGAAGTGGCGCATCCATCGAATCCAATTTGTTCGAAATTAAAAGAAGAATCGTACGAAAATTGCCCAGCCCAACGGCCACAATAAGATATCGAAAGATCGACAATTTCCATTCGCCGAATGTGGGATGTAGCGGTGGCGTGCGTCAAATAATATTCCAGTAAACAACTCAATTTGATGACGACAAAGGCAATCGAAATCTGGGATTTCCAATAACAATATGATTTATGGTTTCACAACGTCGTTTTCCTCGATTCGTAGAACTGGGTTAATGTGTGGTGGGCGATGAGTTACAATGATGCCACACAGAGTTCCGGGGACTCTGCCGCGTGAAAATTCACTAATCGTTTGTATCCCATTTCAATGCAAGTGCCCGCCAACGAACGCTATTAGCAATTAGAGTCTGTACCCGATAATAATGATGACTGATAATTGTGATTGGGGAATTTCGAGTGTGTGCAAGCGCGCGCGCACGATCTCCACTCACTATTGCTCGGTCATCGTTGCGGTGAACGTGGGGCAAAGAGGTTGCATCTCTCTGGCTGGCCCGATGATTGGCCCGTATTCCACGTATACGTTCGCGTAATAGGTGATTCTGCAGTCACTTTACATTCGCAATTACATGTGCACTCATGTTTCCATTGCAATTGCATGTGAACGTTGAACCTTGTCCAACGAAGAGAGAAAGAGAGAGAATTAAGATTGCAGTGTCACTGCACGTGTCATCTTATGTCTCTCTCGCTGATGTATTCGCCAACTTTTGATCGCACATTCGCTTCGGTTTTGGCTTCGTCTGATCATTCGACGGAAAGTAAGGCAACACGTTGGCTGTCCATGCCCATTGCACAGGCACACTGCACAGATACAAGGCGAAGGCGACCAATAAAAAAGCGCAACATTTTCGCTGTCAGACGGATCGTACCGTAGCACGTCAAGTGGATGCGAGTGGGCAATGCTTTTCTTTCAAAATTCACTCTCGCTCGCTCTCGCACGCACACAGACACACAGGCACTTGTCGAGGATAAACATAACACACCATTTTTACATAACAATTGCAACACTAATTTTCCGCATTTAAAGTACGTTTATTTTAATTATCATTTTGAAGCGCTCATTCGCGAACTATAGGGTACCTGGCAGTAAAGAAAATGGTGTCTAGGTATCCGTCGCACAGCACTGGCACACACCGCCGACAACTTAACCTTACGTGTAGCGAAACATACGATAGCCATTCATTGTTGTTGTCGAAATTTGCGGAATGGATAGCTGTGTCTGTCGGCGGCACTGCACAAAATCCAGAATAGTTTCGTTTTTTTTCTGATCGCCTATTCAATTCGCATGCACACACAGTGTTCGCGTGCGAAAATTGTGTGAGTGGAAGCGCGTGCCGCCCAGAGCATAGATAAATCAAATCGAACAATTTATAAAATGTTTATTGTTTCGATTAGTTGAAGTTTAGTACGCGCTCCCTTCCTCCACTACCCGCCCACCGTCGATCCACCTATCTATTCCAAGATATTCTCTATCGACTTGCCGTGTCCGGTGGGCCATAAACCAATCGAACGGAGACGCGGGAAAACAACAGCCAGCCAACGAGTAAAAAAGTATTTTCACATAAATTGGTTGCTAGTCTTTATGCGGTTGTTGATTTCATCGTTCGAATGACGGCACACACCTCCTGTAACATAGGAATGATGTCTGTTCTACGGATTGGTGTGGACTATGGTCTATGGCTGTAGTAGATGTGTGGTTTATCGGCATTAATATCAATATCAGTCTTCAGCGACTTCATTTTCTTGCACACATTTCTGCGTGTATGTATGCGTCCGTCGTCCGTGCGAGCGGCCGAAAACTATACCGCAAGTGCTGCGACTACATGACTTTCCAGTTTTTTTCGTTTTTGTTTTCAATAAGATTTGCTGTTGCCGCTACTGCTATACATCACATCGTACAACGCATAACCTTGTATAGTATATACCAGACCTACACAGGCACACATTTACCATTAATGCTGGATCACACCACAACCACACGATCAAGCATATTCGCCCAGATCCAGGGCAGTAAGCGTGCACACGGGCTTCGTTCGTATTTCGCATACAATTGCGTGCATGTATAATGTGTTTTGTATATGCAATGTGATCCCATTCATGCGTTTGTTCAATATAATTATGATTTTACATGAAGAACTGAATTGTGAACGCATTTTGCCAATATTTTCGATTTGTCCATCGAATCGATGTGATGAAAGCTGCTTTCGTGGATTTACCCGAATATCAAGTGATTGAAATGTGCGAGATATATGAAAAAAAAAAAAACGAAAGAAATGGGCGGCAGTGGGAAGCTGTGATGTTAAAGTGTACTGATTAGTTCCGATGCGATGAATAATTTCGCAGCCTGTACGGCACCCAATCACCATTAGGCGCATAGCCTAGCCAGTGTAGATAAGGATGGCCGCTGTTGCGATGCACAACAGAAGATTTCCCACTGATACGGATGATTAAAGTAGGCGTATGGCTGGTCATCGATGAAATACAAAACCGATGTTTCTCAACTTTTGTTTCGATTGGGCAAAATATCCGGCTGCATGCGCGCGTTCCGTTCCTATTACATTCAGTACGATGGCACCAATGAATGCCACGCACACACAGTTCTCAAATTCTCTGACGCAATTCGACTGTGAGTGTGGAAGTTTTTCGTTCCACACACACATCGTTGGACCAAATATTGTTAAGTTCAATTAGTTGCCGACAATGCCCAAATCTAATGTTCATGATTGAGGGAATGAACAACGACACATCATTCTGGCCGAAATGATATCGACAAAACTGTATAAGAAATTAACGCGTGCGCATTCGATCGTCGCTTGACTCGTGTCAATAGATCAG
>JANTFB010162520.1:0-10031 GCA_026546635.1 Porricondyla nigripennis | reverse complement strand
CACGGAATCAATTCTTCAAAAAATGACGGACCCGGACGGACACGGATCTATTCTGGGCCATTTTGGCCATTACTAGTCGATATGCAGACTTCTGATTTGCCGCATCGATATTCGGACGCTCGATTTCCTTGCCTTATAAAGTAAAATAGTGTTCGAATGGAAGGTGCTTAAGAAAGTTTTTGGACCGGTTAAAGAGCTGACGATAGCTGGAGAATAAGGTTCAACCACGAACTGGAGGCACTTCACCACGAACCAAATATATTGGCAGTAGCAGAAATTTAAGATGGACTGGGCACGTGCTGCGAATGGATGACAGTGAAATGACGAAAAAAAAATCTCCAATGCATCGTCGTAGGATTCGAGAAGCCTAGGAAGACCAAGAACAACGTGGGTCAACTGCGTAGAAGAGGACTTGAACAGTTTCAAGTCCTAGCACCTAGCACCAAATGCGTGAAGGATATGTATTACTTCCTACACCATACACGATGAAAACCTAATTGTATTTTTTTCTGAGTTCAGAGAGAGACCGAGAATAACCAGTATATATCGATCGGCCGTCAAATATTCAAAACAATATCCTACATTCGGCGGAGGAGAACCCTGCAACAACAACAAGTATGATTGATAACATTGTTACGTTGTGTGAGCTACGGGAATTTTCAGTTGAGTGGCAGGTCTGAAAAGTGTTCTGGATGTCGGCGCAACAGTGGTCGTCAATTTTGCGCGAGCGGCAAATAACTCTTCCAGTGCGCACCCTTCCATCCTATGTAAATGGAAACAGATATTTTTCTATTTCATCAGAGATTAAAATGAGTTTTCGCGCAACAGAAATGGCCCGGAATGTACGAGAGGCCCCTCGCAAACGAGTGATAAACCAGTGGAAGGCCAACAGCACCTCATTCCTGCTTCTCACAAAAGCATCAATAATATTTTAATTCCATTTCAGAAATGGTCAATCTACAAAAATGTTGAAATAATCGCACAAACCGTTTATGCGCATAAATTAATTCTGAAATGAATAATAGTTGCTAGTAATGGGCGGCGATGTCGGCGGCACGGCGACGGCACTCCAATTTCTCGTTCCACTTCGTGATGTTTCCTCAGGAATGTAAGCATAGGCCGGCGCTGGCACCTGCTCCACGCACACGCATTTGATTAGCATCCCTCGCGAGCCTTACGATACTGTACGCCTTCCGGTGTGTTGTGGCAGAGAAAGGCAAACAATCTCAGCGCGGATGATGATTGAACATGGAACATGGACCAGTGCGTGAAAGTGGCCGAATGCCGATTATATTGGTGTGGGACGTGTGGGAACTCCTAAAATTAGATCCGATAAATAAATGAAACGACAAAATGAGAAAATTTCGTTTTTCTGACATTCCGCTCCAGCCGTATGTGGAGAGCACTCTGTCTAGGCCTCGCCGGCACAATGTGACATTGTGACAAGTTGACAACTATCATTTTGTGTTTTTGACATTTCGCTTGAATGCTTGCCTTCACTTTATATAATTTCATTGCATACCACACCGTGTTCACCCAGAAACTTGGAACGATCGAAAGCGATTTTGGACACACACAAAAAAAAAATGATTCGTATATTGTTGAGTAGAAATGGAGTGAGGAAATCGTTCGACAGTTTGTCAGCGAAGTACACGCGGAATATGACAACATCACAACGGGATCCGAATCAAAGGCAAACAGCAGGTAATTTTTTCCAGGTTATGTTCATGATTGTAAAGGAAGCATTCATAAAACATTGAATTCTCTTTCTCAGAAAAATTGGAAGTAACAATTTGTGGCCGCATCCTGCGAGATCCAATTATTACAGAGAATGGACCGATGTTGTTATCGGTCGCAACATACAACGAGGGCAAGTAAGTCGACGAATGTAAATAGCGTGGCGTGGATCAATTGCGAAACGAATCCGATCTCGATTTTCAGCCAATATTATGTCAAGCATCGGATTGTCATGCTAAACAGATCCATGATTGATTATTGTGCCAATCGATTGTCGATTGATCAACGCGTTTACGTGAGCGGCACCCTAAGGTCTAATGAATTCATCAGAGACGACGAAAAGCGAGAGCGGACTAGTTTCATTCTGCCAAAACAATTGCGAATTTGCGAACCAAGCCTGGACGAAAGCGATCTTTCTATGTCACTATTGGACGTGAATGAAGTGAAATTATCCTGCCGAGTAACTCAAGGAGCTCATCATTCGGAATCAGCATCATTTTTAAATGTCATCACCCATTACTTTGACCCGTAGGTGTTCCATCCATTTGATATCCCGTGTAATGTATTTAACGCACACGCATTTTCCACACAGAAAAGAAGAATTGTATAAAGCCAACCCCCACAAGTTAATCGTCCTAAATGACGATAAAATGCGCGATGCGCTCCGGAGAATAGACGTGGGCAGCAAGTTGCACGTGCACGGTAAATTAAAATCATTCGTGCGGGTGGATAAGGATGGAAAAAATAAACACGTTTATTTCATCGAACCGAACAAATTGATTAAGGACGCAGACTATCAGTGGGAGGAAGGTCAGAGTGAAAGGCCGGAACAATTGTGAAAGAAGATCACGGAATACGTTCAGAATTCATGGAAGAAATAGAAATATGTATATTGTATAATACAATAAAAATTGTCTCTGTGTACGGCGAATATATTACTGTTATTGATGCCATGACGTTACGGCCATACACGCACTCGGCCGCTTTGTAGGGGATCAGCCAAACAGTCAACCGTGTTGGGGTAGTTTTGGAAAAATAATAATAAAGAAATCTACCCCCTGATGCTTTTGGGTTGAACTAAACATTTGTTGGCGGATCAAATTTGGAACTAGACCCCCCTCCTTCCTTATTTTTTGCACTTTGTTCTTTTCGAGGGGAATCAACTGTTATGCATTTACATTTATAATATCAGCTTCCGTTCGGCCGTTTGGTTGATCCGCTACAAACGACCGTGTGCATGGATTGCCATTGGTCATGGTTCATTATTTGATTTCCAGTTGCCGTGCGATTTGCTGTAGAACATTTTGTTCGATTTCCATCGTGATTCAAAGCAAATCCAATCATCGCTGGATGGCGTACGAGGCCGATTCTCTACTGCGACTTACACGCATGAGTACAACAAAATGCCATGTCTGCCATCTCTCTCCCAGAATTCTCATTCCGTATTTGAGTTCTGATGACCTGGTATGTAGGCTTTATTCGTTCATGAGCAGAAAATGGCAACTGAGTCAGTGAGACTAGAACTGACACATCGTTGTGATTGCGCTATGCGATTTTCGACCCTATTGTATGCGATAATAGACTAGAATCGCATCTCGTAATTTTGAAGTTGAGTTGTCTCTATCATTTTTGACTCTTCTGACATTCCGTTCACTTTTTACAATATCGTCGTACACCGACCGCATCATTCTACCCGCACACAGAAAAAAAAATGTTCTTGGTATGTTCCTGTAATCTTCTAAATATGTTCTTAAATACTGTAGAATAGAAACATTATTACTTGACTGAGTCTAGATATTGTATGGGAAAGAAGCCACATAGAACCGCTGTCATTTCTGTTATGAGTTATGACTGATATTGTATCCTAAACCACTATATCGAACTTCCCGTGGGAAGTGATCAACACCACTGTGTTGATACATATTCGAAAACTATATTTACATATCCACTCCCAATATACTGTTTTAGTCGTAACCGAAATGAAAGTGGTTCTAGGCGGCTTATATCACATACAATATCTAGAATTCTAGACTCAGTCAAGTAAGGATGTTTCTACACTACAGTCTTACATTCAAGAACAAACTAAGAAGATTACAAGAACATTCCAAGAACAATATTTCTCTCTCTGTGGAAAATAGAATAGAATAAAGACAAATTACCGCGAGCGTTAGCGAGCAAATTTGATCTGCTTGCTTGACAGAGATTCTATCATTTTCAGTTCAGAAATAACTTATTCCTTGAAATCTGAAGATGAGTCACGATTACCACAATCAGAATTCACAGTTACCGATTTCAAAATCACAATTACCAAAAAGATACCGATTACCAGCTAAATCAGCTCTGCAATGACATTAATGCAGAAGGCACGCGTGCCGACCTGAATAACAGTGATCATAATCTGATTAAAAAGGTTGATCGATGGTCTCAGTTTGGGTCTGACGGTCTAAGCTGAATAACACCGATTCTTCGCAATTGGGTGAACTTGGGTTGTGTGTATTGAGTGCCGTAGATCCATTACGCGTGAATGAACATTAAGTTTGCTTTTAGTTGATGATACATAATGGCAGAAGTGGGTCGTACGCAAGAGTTTTCTCGTGAAATGAAAACGCGAAAAACGAGTTCAATGACAGCAACGATAAGTCAAATGAATAAAGCGTAAGCCACACGGTGGCACAGTTTAGTGCATGCTTCGCATTTGATGATAAATAGTATTTTTTTGTCCATTTGTTTACAATTTACTCTCCGTAAGACTACATATGCTTATGCACACATTACAGCGCATGTCTCAGACACCACCTGGCATGTGGGCTGTCATTCTGATACAACGTGTTTTTGTTTGTAGTGGGAGTAACATATTTTAAAAACATTGTGAGGGTCGCTCGCTGACATGAGCTGAATTGCAAACACTGAAAACGACTAAATATCTCTCATACATGACAATTCTCGCAGCCGTACTGGCTTCCGCGGTGTGGCCATTGCCGAATGTGGCTGCGAACACTGGCGGTTACGGACAAGAATTCT
The DNA here is from genome assembly GCA_026546635.1 of Porricondyla nigripennis. Classification (NCBI taxonomy): domain Eukaryota; kingdom Metazoa; phylum Arthropoda; class Insecta; order Diptera; family Cecidomyiidae; genus Porricondyla; species Porricondyla nigripennis. Next base: position 5,273 of record JANTFB010162520.1, on the reverse strand, counting down.
CGTTCAGCGAACTGTACTTTTCCCACGGCGATTTTTGCTCTTCCAAATATGTTTTGAAAAATACGCATGATTTCCATTACAGCGATTCCAGTGGGTGTGGAGGCGACGAGAATGAAATAGTCGTCATGTTTATGAGTGAACTTGAACATAACGTGATGACACGAGTGGGTGGTTCAAAATTCAAAATATTTGCGCGCGAATCGCACGTTCTGTCCTCCAAAAATTAAATAAAAGAGAATGTTGCTTCTCTCAACACATCAGAAGCCACCTAGTCCTAGAGGAACGCTCTGGCAAATGGATTCTCAAATATTTCTACTGAATATAGCCGCTGTGTCGATAGCAGCGTGTACTGCACTAGCATCAGCGATCTCAAATGGTGAATTTCCAGAAAGTTTTCTATTCGGAGCGGCTACATCTGCCCAAGTGGAAGGCGCATGGAATATTGACGGCCGAGGCCCGAGCATCCAGGATACGCAAAATCAGATCGAAAGTATTGATGTGGTGACAGCCGATTCGTATTATTTCTTCGAAGAAGATATAAAAGCCCTTAAAAGCATGGGAGTAAGTCGGTGTACTTACTTTTTCGTTATCAACAGGTTCTATCAAATATTCGCTCTCTCTCTATCTCTATCTTTTGCAGATGAATCATTACGCCTTCTCGATTTCGTGGTCGAGAATTTTGCCCGATGGAAGCACAGGCCAAATAAATCAATTCGGCGTCCTGTATTACAATAGGCTGATTGATCGACTCATTGAAAATAATATACAACCAGTTGTCACCATGCTCCACGGTGATCTGCCGCAGAAAATTCAGAATTTGGGAGGATTCGTCAATAATGTCATTGTTGACTACTTGGAATCGTACGCAGATTTATTGTTTGGTTTGTTCGGCGATCGTGTGAAATTGTGGACGACAATCAATCAACCTGACATGGTTTGTATCGATATTTATGGCAAAGGCGCTCTATCGCCTACCGTGAGGTCTGTCAGTGGATTTGGTGAATATTTGTGCGGCCACAATTTACTGAAAGCACATGCTATGATCTATCGATTGTATCAGAAGAAATATGCGTCGTGTCAGAATGGGAAAATCGGCATCACTCTGAACGCGCGCTTCTTCTATTCTGATACAAGCAATGTATACGCTGTGAACAGGGCTCTGCTTTTCAAGGTGAGCAGCCCTACCGCAGGAATTATATTTGATTCTAATTTCACGGATCTATTCCCTGCAGTTGGGATGGTTCGCATATCCAATATTCAGTCGGAGAGGTGATTATCCAACAGAGATGCGTAATCAAATCGATCTGAATAGTATCCACGAAGGACAGAAACGTTCACGGTTACCTGTTCTTTCGAATTATTGGATCAAACAAATTCACGGATCAGCCGATTTTATGAACTTGAATTACCACACTAGTCGAAATGTTGAACTATTGAAGGTACCAGCAGGTACAAATCCATCTTATGAACGTGACACAATGTTGAATGAAACAGTGAAGCCAGAACGGGAACCAGCGAAATCGCAGTACCTCCACTCAGTGTCATCCGGCCTGAGAGACCTGTTGAGGTCTCGCATGCCTTCAAAATCTCAAGATATCGGTTACTCCAAAACATTCATTCATTCCCATTTTCAGGTATATTAAGAGCGAATATGATAATCCCAAAGTATTCATAAGTGATTATGACTGCTCCGATGACGGCGGACTAAATGACCAGAATCGAATCGATTATTTGCGCTGCCACCTTAATGAAACACTCCAGAGTTTCCTAATTGATAGGTGCAATGTGGCTGGATATACAGGTACTCGGTGAATAATATGCTGAAGTTGAAATGAAAACCGAATCCCTCTAATTTGCATTCTATACTCGTTTTTCCATTAGTGTGGTCTTTGATTGATACCATCGACTATGACCTTATGTAAGTACATTCACCTCCTAAATTCGAAATCAGATCTCGGATTGATTTAGTGATTCCAATGCAATTATTTTCAGTGTGGAATTCGGATTATTCGCAGTCGATTTTACGAGCCCGCAAAAGACACGGATACCAAGAGCATCCTCGAAATACATGCGAAACGTGATTTCAACGAGAATAATTTTGTAGAAGTTATTCATCCCTATCTCTATTACTAGATTCTAACTAGCATTATTTTTTGGATGTAGAATTTTCAAGAATTGACTGTTGAATTGTCCTGAATCAATAATTGCTTCATCTCGAAATTCAATGTAATGTAGATAAGTAGATATGCTACCTAGAACTTCCCTAATTTGTCTGCGAATGATATTTATCTGCACATCTGGTCTCTCCAAATTAGAAGCGTACGGGGATAAATATTATTATGTCGGTCGACCACAGTCACGTTTCACTTTATGACAATAAACAATATTCAGAAATAACAGCGATGCTTTTCCATAGAAAACATTATTATGACTCGTTTGATAATATGTGGTCTGCGATCAGAGTTGATGTCGCAGAGTAGCACATACTATATTATGATAAATGGTTGAAAGTTTATCAAAACTACACGCACGCGACACGTCAAATTCGAATAAATTAAGTGTTTTGTGGCAACCAGTGCTTCAGTTCACTCACAATCAGTCGAAGAAATACTCATGAAAATGATTTTTCGTATTTCTTCACCCGAATTATTCATATTCTTCGCATCGTTGTGCACCGTTCGAGGTGTGGCTAAAATATCAAGCGCGAAATTCCCCGAAGAATTTCTCTTTGGCGCCTCCACATCTGCGTTACAAGTTGAAGGCGCCTGGGATGTTGATGGGAAAGGACCTAGTATTTGGGACACTTTTTCGCGCGCACTTCCAGATAAAATTGCAGATGGCGAAAACACAGGCGACACAGCGAAATCATATTACTTCTATGAGGAAGACATAAAGGCCTTGAAAAGCATGGGCGTATGTCATTGAAATACACCACTCGACTATAAATGTTATTAATTCATAGATTTTTCTTTTGAATACAGATGAATCACTATCGTTTCTCACTTTCTTGGCCGAGAATTTTGCCCAATGGAACTTTGGCCAGCATCAACCAGGCAGGCATCGCGTACTACAACAAGTTGATTGACGCCCTTTTGAAAAACGATATCAAACCCATCGTAACGATCTTTCACTTTGATGTGCCGCAAACGATACAGAACTTGGGCGGATTCACGAATGATGTTGTCATTGATTATTTTGAAATGTATGCAGATTTGGTGTTCAGCCTGTTCGGTGATCGCGTGAAAGTGTGGAACACAATCAATGAGCCACACATTTTTTGTAAGGTAACGCATGGCGGCGATGAAATGTCGCCAACGATTGAGAATGTGGGCGGGATCAGCGAATATTTATGCGGTCACAATGCACTGAAAGTGCACGCCGTCGCTTATCGTTTATATCAGAAGAAATATGCGGCGCATTACAAAGGGGAAGTTGGCATTGCATTGGACTCGAGGTTCTATTATTCTCGCACAAACAACGCGGATGATGTGAAGAGAGCATTGGACTTTGAGGTATTTATCCATCAAAGAAAAAAAATGTGCAGGAGAGACTTTTTCACTTCTGCTCGTGTTTTCCTCCATCAGCTTGGATGGTTTGCACACCCAATATTTAGCTGCAACGGAGATTACCCGGCTGTGATGCGTGAACAAATCGCAATAAACAGTATTTTGGAGGGACGCAGCCGCATTCGATTGCCAACTTTTTCGCAATACTGGATTGAGCAAATTCAAGGTTCGGCCGACTTCATGGGTTTGAATTATTACACGAGTCGGTTCGTCGATCGAACGAAGGAGCCGACCGGCGCACATCCATCGTACGATCGCGATAGAATGCTGAACGATTCAGTCGCACCGGAATGGAAACAGTCGAAACTATCTTCCTTTTATTCGGTCCCCACTGGTTTGGGCGATTTATTGAGGTAACATAGAACTTCAATCGCTTTAGAGCTCAATTGTATTATGATTCAAAACTAGATGGAAATCTCTTATTTCCAAATCTCGATCAACCCGAGTCCATTCGCGATTTATTGCAGACATTAGTGGAGTTTTTCAGATGATGCCCAACGCATTAAATTCAGCCTGCTTGAGTGCGTTAATCTACGAACAGAATATCGCAATTAATGTGGCGATATTGAATGCGCAATTATTCAGTTTTCATGAACGCCCTCCCCCATTTCGAACAATTTAGACACATCAAACGAGAATATAATGATCCCAAGGTTTTGATAACCGAAAACGGTTGGCCGGATGAGGGAGAAATAAATGACCAGCACAAAATCGAGTTCCTATGTACTCATTTACAAGAAATCTTGAAAGTCGTGCTCAACAATGAGAGTCATCTAGTCGGATATACAGGTAGAAACAGTTCTCTTTCAATCATATTCAAGTTCCAGAGGTATTTTGAGAAATATCTTCTTGGGCACAACGACGATTCCGGAAAAATTGGTGATTTCAGTTTTTTTTTAATGTTTTCTTTTCCGACAGTATGGTCTCTGATTGACACATTCGAATTCAGCGCAGGTCTAACGTAAGCTTATTGGTCTAACGCTCAGACAAAATGGTGAAATAATCAAAATCTTTTTCCAGCGCAAAATTCGGCCTGTTTGCTGTTAACTCCACGAGTCCAGAGAGAACGCGAACTCCAAAAGCATCATCGGAATTCATGCGCAAAGTGATCGCAACGCGAACCGTGCCTTTATGCCACGCGCTTTGTACTCCGCCGTACCATACGTAAATAAATTACGTTTACAAGTATTCGAATGACTGACTACACGAAATGTTAATATCGGTTCAAAACAAAGACAACTCATATGCGAGTTGTATATTCGATCGAGACGTTAAGGGCGGCCAACACATATCGCATTTCGGGAAAAAGGTAAACACAGCGACTAATGTTGTTCAATTCTATTCAAATATGTTATAGAGTATAGACGGACGGCAACAGACTTCTACGTTAATGTAAATGGTTTTTGAAATTGTAACTGGCGAATTGAATGAAAAACAACCAAAGTAAGCATCTCTATTTTTAAATCGACATTTTGTTTGCTATTTGTTCAGAATGTTCGCATTCAGTAGAAAAATGATCGACAGCATGCGGGAATCGTTTCGAGATTCCTTCAATCGGCACCAGTATCCAGTGCCAGTTTAAGCATTAAATACACTCAACCAATCAAAGCAAGATGAAATCGTTTTTCGTTACTCAGGTGGAATTCTACGTAAAAATATTTACGTCAACTACGTCGTCCATATCAATCGACGTAACTGGACGTAACT
>JANTFB010162409.1:0-10032 GCA_026546635.1 Porricondyla nigripennis | reverse complement strand
AAAACGAAACGATTAAGTAAGATTTCGACCGATTTTCATGTCTACAATATTTGCGACAAACCGTGAACCGGGCACAGCTGAACGGCTGCGATTCGAACAAATAAAAAATGGAAATAAAACAGAAATTCGATAATCAGAATCGGCCTTGGGGCCCCAATGGATTCTGCAATTCAATTCACACATCTGTTTGCACACGATATTTCATTAATTTTTTTTTTGCGTTGCGACCTGCGACGGTCCGCCAAATGGCATCGCATGGTACGCGCATTGTGGCTATTCTTTGGCACTGAACATATGATTTACGGTTTACGTGCGGTCAGATGATTAATGCTGGCCACCATTCCCCATTGCGGCATTTTAATTGACTTCGGGGTCCGTTCGTTATTACCCGGAGTGCATGGTGTCGTTGTCGTTTGCGAGGAAGAGAATAAAAAATAATGTGAGAAACGATCGCTGGGTGTTTTAAAGGAGGGAGGGGATTGCATCTGAATGAGACATGCATCAGATGCATATGAAGTTGACACTTCTTTCGAAATCGGCTGCCATTGTACGTCGACTGTGTACCTATCGCCAGGGAAAATCTACGAAGAAAACTAGAAGATATGCGACGCCGACAAGCGGGCGTGTTCAATTAATCGACGAAAATGGACAGCACAATGAAGTGGCATACACCGGACACCGACAGAGCTCCGACTCCGACGTGGTTGCGCCAGAAAACCAGAACAATTGCCTTGCAACGAATTGCGATCAAGAGTTGCTACCGACTGCACCAACTAGACACCAAATCGATCTCAGATTGTGTGCGGTTTTGCTGCGTGGCGTCAGGATTGGTGCACCGCACAATTCGATTCGAGAATTTCGCAACGATCGCAGGAGAAAAAAGAAAAAAAAAAGAACAGAAAAAAGTGAATTGCCTTTTTCGGACGAGATGCCAATTGACAACGATCCCTTCGCGCGAATGGCTCAATCACAGCGTGCAACCGACGGACAGAACACTGAGAATGTTCGCACATATTCGTTTTCTCGCTTTTCGTGGCGGTTTGCCTATGCGTATTCGTTCGCCTTTCGTCACCGATGCATAAGTCGTTTGCCAGAAAATGTAATAAATAATTGGATGTGAAATGACAAGCCGCACGCTGGCATTGTAAAATGTGCATTTCTCGGCAGTAGCAGCTGCTGCCGCTGCCGCGACACACAGTTACACGGTGTCCGTCGTTCTTGGGCAGCGAACAACCATCCACGTCCACCATCGATGGGAGTGTTTCGGCAATTTTAATTGAGTCTTTTGTGTCAATTAAAATAACAAATGAAAAAAAATGAAGGAAAATCACCATTTTTACTGCCAACGAAACGTCTAAATTGGATCGTTCGCATATATGGTAAGGCACACGCGTCTCGCGGCCTATGAATGTGGCGTGATTGAAATGAATGTGCGGCAGATTAAAGAAAACGACGGCGATCCATTGGTCCGATTCGAATTTTTTTGATTCGATTTGACGCGACCTGCCACCATTTTCGCTTCAATTTATTTTCATTTTTTTCGAGTGAAAAATGCTAATGTTGACAGCGAACGAACGGACGGACAGCGACAGGACAAGGACTTCTGCGAAGTATGTGCGCCCAGTTCGAAAGCGATCAAACACGTATTCGCTTGCAACGGTGAACGATTGCCAGAGAATCGGAACCGGAAAACGGCGTTAGCTGTCGCACAAATAAGTTGTTAATTAGCTGTTAATTGGATCGAATGGGAGACGATAACGCGGCGGTGATAAATGAATAATAATAAATAATTAAATGTCAGTAATCAGGGCATGATAACTGAGCACATGCGTCACACTCGATCGCATGCATCGAAGCCCCATGCGCACTGTGTAGACGCAGAGTGCAACACTAATTGAAGGAATCATTCCACAAAATCCAATTGCCGGTTGTAAATCATTTTCCCTGACGGAATGTGTGTGATGGGCGAGTCGTCGACGACATGATCCGCTCATCGGATCAATCCCGATTCGCCGTTTACGTAATTTTTCGTACAATTTTCTGTTTTGTTTTTTTCTTTCTGTTTTTGCTCGCATCGCACGACTGGAGTCCAATGTAAACACCTATTCGACAAACTGCCGGTATTATCATATTATTATTATTATTAATATCGTTCGTCCGTCCATACGTTCGCTTCAGCCGTCCAACTTTCGCGTGTCTATCGGGCCGCCGTCTCTGCATTCGAAAAATCGAGCAGCTGCCGCTGGCCAACCAGAAACTTTGCACGCCAATTTGCAGTCGATTTGTGGTCATTTCTTTTCGGTCATTTATTTATTATGAACCGAAATTTATGATTTATTTTATTATTACTATATCTGGCGGCCATTTGAGCCACTTAAATGGCGTATTATTTATGGGTTTATTCTATGCCTTCATTATCGTGGACGGTTTCGAACGTTCAACCGTGTGCTGTGTCTGCATTAAAAAAACTATTATTATTATTTTGTACATTTCTTTCGTTTTCTTTCGTCGTCGCCGCGCACACCGCAATGCGGAGCACGAAGAAGGAGAAAACAAAACGTCGGAATAATGTCGCTCATTTCCGACAAACGGCGGCACGAGAACAAGAGGAAAATCAAATGAGAAGAAGCAGAAGCAGCCGGAGAAGAGAAACAAAGTCATGAACTTAGCTCAAAATCAGTCCAACTGACCGAAAGACCGAGTCTCGTAGACAATGAACGATGTGTGTTACAGTTGCGTCGCTCGCAACATAGAAACATATTTCTTTTTCTCCACACGCACACACGCATTGCTGTTTGCAATGCCTTCGCACTAATCGTAACAATGATCTGATGTGCGTGCATTCGAATCGAGCGTCGTCGGCGAAGAAACGAAAAAGAGAAAACACGGAGTGCAGTAGGCAGAGTCGCCGCAGAGGTACTCAATCGCTGAATATCTTTTTAAACTGTAAATTATCTCTGGCTGCACAGAGAATGCATCTGCACGACTTCATTATTCGCATGCCACTGCACGGCGGACGATAAAGACGGTGACGACAACGGTGAACGCGACGCGGCGGCGGCAGCGGCAAAACCGAAAGGAAAGGAATTTTCCATGTTTTTAGTGCAGATTAGATGCTCTGTCGCACATATCAATTCATGTTCGTGGGCCAGCCATCCAGGCATGCATGGATCAGATGTGTGGCCACTGTTCCCGCCCCATCACTGCATCCAACTGCAGATCATTATTATGTAAATCGCATTATGCTTCATATTCGCTATAATTACTGTGGTTAAAGTGTCTGCGGTGCACGCTTCCAGCCACCGGTCGACCGTTGTGCGCCACACTGGAGTCACTGGAGTCACTGGACCGCACGATGGAAACGATATGGCTTCGTTTCGCGTTGTTCGCCGGCGCTGTTTTTCTTCTTTCCAGTTTCATTTTCATTTTTCCGTCGTTTTGCATTCCCAGTGGCCGAGAAACACACTGAGACTGAATGAACCGCTTGGCATGACTCATGCGTCTCATGCTCGCCACAATGCCATTATGCATGTAAAGGTGAACCATACCTTATTTATGTCATTTCTCATATCGAACGTACCTTCGATTCCGTGCACTCGATAACCGATCGAGTGGAACATGAAAAGGCACGAAAACCCAACGAATTCAACTATTTTTGTACAGCTGTTTGGGTATGCGATGAAGCGAAACGAGCCAGGAGGGACATACGAATGCGTCGATTTCAGCAAAACGGCTGTACATTCGGTTAGTCGAGCACCATTTTGGGCCAGAAATAATTTGGTCAACGGGTCGGTGTTGTGCACAAGTGTGGGGCGTCAAGTAACCAGCAGAATACGTATTCGAGAACATCCGAACAGTACCCGCTGGGCGATGGACACGCGCGTTCATCGGACGATAGCTCGCCACGAACGAAAACTCGTTCAACAAGTTACGTAAATGGTATGAATGAAGTGTGGAAATTCGAAGACAGAAAAAACTATGGAATAAGAGGAAGAAGAGTCGCCGATGAGATCGAGGCCCATGGGATGGCGTATGTCATTGATCTCGGTCAACAGAATCGCGGACGCCAATGAATAACAAATTTGATTACACATCATTGCCGTGCCGTCCAGTCAACGGTTTCTGGTTTCATTAAACTCGACGCCCGATACGAATCGCATCCATGTGAAATCATCTCATTCCGTTAGTACGATGAATAAGAATGACTTCGCGTCGAGGCACGCGACACGACCAACGACAAATGGTCGGTGGTTTGTAGTGTCCAGAGATGTGATGTTCTGACAGAAACCAGATGACTTGCTCTCTCGTTCGGCACGACACTTCGGTCCGTTCGATCGACATTGTTTCTGTGCGTTTTGCGCTTGCGCCCCCCTGCCATATATTGAAGAACTACTCGGATTGAGGCCGAATCACTAATTTTTCGGTTTTCTTTTATTTTGTCTCATTCCAGCATCATCAGGTGAGATAACGTCAAAATTCAAATCGCAAGCGTTCGACACACTTCGGCGAAGCATTCAACACACAAACGCGCACAGACGAGCGGGGAGCGGTGACACCGATTATGGATAAGTGACGATTCGCCAAAAATGTGAAAATCATCGAAATGAATTTTTATTAAAAATTCGTTAGTGTTGTCGTCACTCACCGTTCCGCTTGTGTCATTGCGAATGAACACCACAAAAAGATAATCTCATTTTAATTGAACGAAAATGGATCAAACGCTATGTTTTGGACGAAATTTGTCACCATCGCGGCGAGTCGTTATTATTTTGCGTGACGAGCCCATGCGCGCCAATGGCGCCAATGCTCGAAACAATCATAAAATCATTCGGGGAAGGTTCACCAGCAGCCAAATCTAATCGATCGAACTGATTTCATACGAAACCTTCATGCAGCAAGTTCATTCCGTTCGCATTCGTTTCTCAATCTCGTTCACGACTGCGGGCCCTAGTGAAATAAAAGAAAAAACACTCGATCATCCAGAACCAGCGCCAAGCGATGGCGACGACCACAACGATAGAAGCAGGCGGCGTATTTCGTTCGAGTAATCACCAAATCATTCCAAAATTAGCGGCATGAGCAAATTCGGTGATTACTATCTGCCACAACGTTCGTTTTCGCCTCCAACTTGTTTCCATTTGATTTTTTGCCGTTTTTTTCGCCAAAAACGAAGCGCCCGTTATTCGAATGCACACGAATAACTAGTTCAATGCCATCGAAATCAAACAATTTACATGTAGAATTAAAATTATCACGAAGTGGGGGCAGGCACGGAACGAAAAGTGTGGTGCCGGGCGTGAAGTTCGCCGCGTGGTGCAAATAAACGAATTATGGATGCTTGCGGCCCGGCACAAAAAAACAAGCGACGACCCTAACCCTACCCACTGGTCGAGAGTGTTGGTGTACGCGCGCGACCGCGTCCGATTCATGAGAAACTAATTAAATTTAAATACAACTGATTATAATCATCATCATTCGATGGAATCCAAATTCAAATGAAATTGAAAATCTAAAAATATCTACGACTTTGGTGCGTACAGCTCGTTACACTCGGTAGTTGTGTTGATGATCGTGAGGTAACGGCTCGACCTACCGGCCAGAATACTTACGGACGAAATTAGAAAATTATTCCCGCGTAAACCCCCTCTCGGTCACCGTCGCTCCCAACCAAACTGAATGTGTTTGGAATTCGGTAGACGATGAGGGTTCGTAGACGATCGGATGATATGCAAAGTGATCATTGGTACGTGGCGAATGCCAACACACAATTGCTCGATAAATGACATTTCAAATTGTTCCGTTGGCCCATTGAACTGCAGAAGCAGACACCCTCAATCAGAGCCGAGCATGTGTGACTCTGAATCGAATCCTGAATGCCTCCGATTCCATATGGTTTCGTCAAACTCGTGAATTGTGTGAATTGTGCAGCAATCGTTGCGTTTGTTCATGCGAGTGATTGTTCGCGAACCACTCCACTCCGGGGTCTACCAAGCGTCGACCGCAATGTTGACATTTTCGGACTTTTTTCCGCACAAATTTTGTCGGTCGCATGATTTACGGGCAAATAAAAACTTCTTTTGTTTGGGTGGCGACAGCGTTGGCGGTCGTCGTTTCTCTTTTCGTTGGCTCTCAAGTAATGAAATGAAATATAATTTCTGACGTTTTGTGAGAGCAAAGTTCATGCAATCGAAGCAATTGCGGCATGAATTGCTCGAATTCAAGTACCGTTCGTCGGTTCGACGTTCGAGCATGGCAGGTACGAGCAAATACACGCGAACGAATGCAAAACGATGTAAAATACAATTGTTCGTACGGAGAACACTGGATATTGCAAAAGTGAATTCAACGGCTCAACATAGGCGCGCATAGAATTGGCACAGCAGTGCGCCAAATCCACTACAATCGCGAGATTTATGGCGTTCGTATCAAGCGGTGAGCGTGGCGTTTCTCGTCGGCTTTTCTTCGGTCTAAAAGATTTTATTAGCGATTAATGAAAATGATGCGTGCGTCCTGCGTCGTCGAATAGCGTTCGATTGCTTTCGCTGCTAATTTCCAGCAACACCTGACTAGAGTACTCAATCGTCGATCCAGTGGCCAGCGAAAGTGATGCCAACGAAATTTCATCACTTCCGAACCATGGATCACGGTGACAAGGGGTAATGCGGTACTAGATCGACTGGATGACCTGCGAATGACTTTTCCATTACCAGAAAAATCAGAAATGTCCATGACTCTCTCGCTCGTCGTACGATTCGCTTGGTTTCTTTCGTCCGATTTGTGTCAGCGAGTCACGTTTCGAAACGTGAAATTCATGAATCTAGTACTTTATTACCCCTTGAACGGTGGCGGCAGTGAACTTATCCAATTTCATTCGAATGCACCGTTGCCGTCGACCGACATCACTCAATTCCCCCCATTCATATCATGGGGCTGCAGCACAATGCTCAAACTTGACAATGTCAAATGCGAACCAGCTCGAGAATGGGCCCATGAATGGAAGTGATCGATCGACGGGGAAGTCGAGCGGTGTGTTGGCATCAAATGAAGCAGTAAATTACTCTGTCGATCGAATTCGTTCAAATGAAAATTTATTTCATTTGCGCAATGCGATTCACTTATTCAGAGTAGACGAAATGGACGAGATAGACGAGCACGGAACAACAGTTATTACGTATTCATTTGATTCCATCTGAATCGTGGGCCACACTCACACGCGAGATCACTTTTATCACACGAATCGTCGACAGTTTTTTTTCTCTTTCCGAAATTGTACATAAATACCGAGTAAGATGTTCCGGCCGACTCTCGATTTTCGCTTTGTGGCACGATGCTGATGCCGCTGCCAATGGTGTTCGATGGAGATGGGATTCATTGTTCCGCCAGCTAAAACAAGCAGTCAACACTCAACACAACATTCAATGATCAATTTATAAACCGTTTGGGGAATGGTTTCATCGCATTAAGTCAGTTTCACTTGGTTTTGTTGTCATCGATTCGCGCATCTGAACACGAAAAATGCGCAACGAAAACCATCGAATGGAAACTCCACGAATTATGCCGTTGCTGCCGATTCGCCGTTGCTGGTGCTGTTGCTGTTGTTGTCGTTGTTCCCCATTCATTTCCACGTCGTTTTCTTTGAACGAGCATGTGCGCGGTCGCGTTCGCACAAACACGATTCCATTGTTCCGGGATTAATTTCATTAAATGATGTTTTTTTTTTTCGTGTTTTATATTTTGTGTTTTTCGCTTCGTTTGTCGCTAGGCGGGCACATGTGCGATCGACACATGTGTGTTAAATGGATAAAATACAGAAAATAATTGTCGAATCGACGCAAAAAGAGAAAAAACATAAAAATGCCGAGCAAAAATGCCATCGAAAATGGTTCGATCGAACCGCCACTTGTTTGACGGTCTTATAGGCACAGCCACTTCCTCAACACACACACACAGACGCAAACTGGCAAACAACGGGCTAACGACAGCAGTTCTGCTCAACATTGGATCGGTGCGGTGCGCTGGTGCCGACGATCAACACACTTCAATCGCATTTCCAGTGAATGATCGCAGCGCAATTGATCTTTGAAAGTGGATGATATGGCGGGACGGTGGTGGTCTCGCCGATCGAACCAAATGGCATCACAGTCGATCACAGGCGAATCGGTTCGCATTTTGGCTTTCTATCGCATGCCAATTTTCTAAATGACTAGAAGCGAAACGGCGGCGTCGACTGCCGATCGACCGAGCTGCCCCATTCGATTCGAATCGAAGTCGAGCGCACTTCATACCTATTCATTGTCTCGTCATGTATTTAGTGCGAAATTGGCCCGACAATTCGTAATCGATTTCATGTGTAGTAATTCGTTTTATTGATGTAGATTTATGTGTTTGTTTGCATTTTGTGCACCAAGTACACCAGCCACAACAGGTCCCACGCCGTACCACGACGCAAAATGTGAATTTCGTTAGTTTGGACTGTTCGCAAGCGACGGAACGAAAATATCATCAAATTGTGCGACATTTTCATTTCGTTTTTGAAATTGGTGAACTCATTGGGATCGCGGTCGGCGGAGACGATGAAAAGAAAGTCAAACAAAAAATTATTCGGCTCGTTGTCGTTTCGGAATAAGAGGAAATCGTCCTCCGTTCCCACGACTCGTATTATGTTATTACGATGAAGTCGGCGCCTATTGCTCTAAGGCGTTGGCACCTGCGTTGATTTTCAGTCTCATTATTTTCTCCATCTTTTTTCGCTGATATCTGCACTCCATCAAGATTCCGTTTGTCATCATTTGAATGGCAGTGTCGCATACGCATTGCGAGAAAAATGCGTGAGTAATCTTGATCGAATTGACGTGCGCAACAAAGACGACACATTCGATCAAGTAGAATAATAATAGACTGCTAAGTAGGTTGGTAGTAACGCTTAGACCGAGCGGGACACGAAGTATTGAAAAAATCAATTCTAATTTTCCCTTGCTGCCCCAAATAGTTACTTTCCTCCAGGGTCTCCCCAAATTCTCGCGAAAAAGATGTTTCTATATGTGTATAGTATATAGACATTTGAGGCAACCGAGAAATCAATCTAGATCTCTAAGCAGGTACCAACCAAATGATCCTAAGTACCACACCCTATTGATCGTGAGCATCAATCTAGTGGTCCCAAGCATAGGCCACTCCGGAGAGCATAAAGTCACCATGTGGAACCCATGGCCAGGGCCACTCTAGTGAACACACGATCCACCTGTGTGAACCTAGAACCTATGAGGTATGAGCTGCAATCGAAAAATTGCCGATAAGCTAGACTTTCGGCCATTTTTCGGCTCTCAGGTCTAGCAAGATTGACCCGCAAGGTTCACTGTACTGTCGTTCTCGAGATATAGAAAACTAATTACAGGGCTTTGCCCGAAAATCCATTCGGTCGAAGCAACAATAATAATGATGGAAAGCCACACAACAGACGTAACAAGCGCATTGAGTCACAGTCCGCACAGATCTCTGATTAGATTCGTTTGGCTGATAAACATTTTCAGCAAAAACAAAGGCGGAGCATCGAACTGTCGCAGAATGTATCGCAACACACATGCTCAAGTCTCGTTTCATCGGCAATCAAAGTTGAAAGTCAGCCAAACGTACAACGTAAAGGCACGGAGACACATATGGTAGATGCAGGCGCTCGAACGACAGCACGTTGTCGTGAAGCCGAGAGCCGTGAAAAATAAGTTCAACGCAAATTAGTTGCTAATAAGGAAGGAGAATTTCGCACAGCCACATGGGTACCCTTCGGTCCCAGCATCAGTGAAAAAAAAAAATGGTAAAATAAATAAAATCCGTTGTTTGCATGTTTTCAATCACTGACTGACGATGGTGGTCGGGTGGTCGCTTGCCCGCAGCGATCCATTCCAATCGAAGTCGATTGAGCAATTTGCACTCGGACCAGGCCAACAGAGAACCGATGTTATTATATGCATCGGGAAATGTGTAAACAAATAGAAATTAATATTTCTGGCTGATGTATCGCAGCCAAGTGACGGG
>JANTFB010162187.1:0-10040 GCA_026546635.1 Porricondyla nigripennis | reverse complement strand
GCGTGCATTAATGCAAATGTTTATATTATTCAAAACATAATTAATATAAATTAATACAAAATGTAACGTGCAATTGTTCTGTGCCCGAACTGCTCCCATTCGGTCTGCGGCCGCACGGTGTGCAAGTGAGTGCGTGTGTCATGCGTACGTGTGCAAATGAGATTGGCCCCATTGGCGTCACAACAAAAATTGAACTGTGGCGAGAGCGACGGAATGCATAAATGCGAGGAATCACAATAGACGACGACGACGGCGACGACATCGTACGCTGAACACTCGGAACATTTGCATTTAATTCACAGACGAACAAACATACATATGTAAATGTATTAAAATGCATTACCTACGATGGCGATGGAGGAGCTTCAAACGGAATGGCACTCAGTGCAGAATATCATGTCGTCCCGTTGACATCACATAAATCAATTTTAATAAATACACGATTTTCTATGTCCCGCGAGTGTATGGCTGTGTCATTGAGATATGTGAACTGTTTCAATATGAATTTATGAAAGCGGAAATGACAAAAACATGCTTACGAGCGACACCACTCGACGCAACACAGCCAGACACCGACACAGTCGCCTCATCTTTCTATATCTGTGATTTGTGAGCAGCTCATTCAATCTATCCACCCAACGATGCCTCCGCTCGAATGCATGCGACGTTCATGCAATGGAATGCAAACGCTCTCCGTAGTCGTTTGACTTTAGACGTTTAGACCAGCAAATGAATCGATAATAATTTATATTCGTGGCTTCACATTCGGGTATCATTCGCATCGAAATTGTAACGGAACGAAACTGAATGGGCATGAATGTGTGTGCCAACGTGTGTGGATGTGGATGGATTGCGTAGATGGATGGATGCAAATTGCATTCAAGTGCATTAGTCGGAGCAGACGGCGTGCATATACAAAATAATTTTCGTGTGACGCAATCCCAATAATGCATTTGAATACGTGGCATTCTTCGGAATTATTACGATTCCCCTATTATCATTTATAATTTCCACTTCAAACTGTGTGCGGCAGCGTAAGTGGGTTGGCGTCGACTTCACACCTTCGAAGTTCGAAATGTGTTTTGTATCGGCATCCAAGTATCCATCTCCGTACATGTTCAGTGTTCACTTGCCAGTAGGGCTGGCTGCTGGCGGTGGTTTGCGTGTGATAAGTAAACAAAGCGAGCCATTAACCTCTAATTAGTGCATATAATTTATTTCAATTCTCTTGATGCATGTCGCCGGAGCCAGAAAACACGGAGCTGAAAACGCGTGTCCATGGAACGATTCTGTTCGGCGAGCCGAGAGGCCGACAAACATTTTGTGCGCATTCCCCGAGCGAATTCCGAACACCAAGTGGAACAAATGCGCCAGAGATGGCTGTGAATTGTTATTACTATTTTATACATACGTGCATTTGGGGCGCGGCACCGCCGGTAAACGGTATCGATTTTTTATTTTTTTGGTGGGGCCACGATTTTCGTGTGGCGCGCATGATAAACGAACGAGAACAGTTTTCGTGTTCGCAGCCGAAACGAAGGCAAAGAGACGCTATGAACATTTCGTAATTTTATTTTTTTGTCTCTGTTCGAACGCTGCGAAATGAGAATAAACATCGAATGCATCGTATCGTGCTCGTGTGCCATTTTCGTGGCCGAATCGATGGTGGTGGGTGATGTTCGGGCGCTTGATTCAGGGTATCCCAATGCTGATCGGTGGATGATTCACAGGAATTATAGGCGAGCATCGTGTGCCAATTCATATTCGTATTCTAAGTATTTTGATTTGAAATTTGCCACGGCAATAACGTTGTTATTCGGAGCCGTCGAAAAACGGAGCATAAAATTTGCATACATTTTCGGTCGCAATACGCCGTCACCCACCGTCTAGCGTCTAGACAAACGAATATTTTTCTTTTGGAATTCATTGTGCACTTGGGAAGTAATCATAACGCACACAAACACACAGCCAGAGCTATAGGTACATCCTATTCGCCACCGTACACACTCACAACCAACACCCAAGTCGCTAGGCAGAGATAAGAGGACCAGCGCATCTGTTGGCCGCTCAATTTGCCACTGCAGCAGGAGCAGGAGCTGGAGCAAAACAAATCGTAAATAGATTGCCTGTTTGAAGCTCGTTCGGTTTCGTTTCGTTTTCGAGCGGATCGTAGTCATGTAGCGCGAGAAGCAACACCACAAAAATGCCAAAATATCTGTCCACGTGGGTGGGTGCGCCGAATGAGGGAGACTACAGAGATGCAGAGAATCTCTGTCGGAGATGGAAATTCGTATGCTTGTGTCACTAGCAGAACCATGCTGATTTGACTCCAATATGTATTTATATGTAAATTTTTCGTGCTATTTATGTCATCCAAGAGATGCGCACACTCGCACCGACACACAGACACAGACCCACTCTGCGTTCGCCCACAAGAGAAAAAATCCCGAAACATGAAAACAATATGCAATTTTCAAACTGAATTCATATGCGAAGACATCGCGCGTATGACTGTGCGCTTATCTCTGAATTTGCTATGTGGCTGTGGCATAGCAGACAGCAATGAATTCATTTCCTTTTGGGCCGAGGCCGTAGTGGTGGCGACGGAAAACGGAATATCATTTTTACGCGATGGCGCATCGTCGCCATGGCGTGCGGAAAGTCGGCTGCGAATTGGCGACTGCCTCGGTAGTCGGCACCCGTATGAATAAATAGATCTGGATCCTAGCATTATTATTATTATTATTTATAATATTTTATGTTCGTAAGGAATGTGATTTCGTGAACACACTGAACACTGAACACATTCACATCGTACAGTTGTTGTTCGCGCAAAGGGTGTTGCATTCATACGGGAGCATAAAGTATGAGATATGACGTCTGAGTGTATAAGTCCATGAATAAATTGTCGCGTTTCGGTGTTGCGCATCATCTCCATCGGTAAAAAGTAGAAAGAGTAAAAAACAGAGCTGAAACAGAAAATAATAATAATGTGCGATTTCACGTGGTGGTGAACGGTTGAAAAACTCGAAAAAAGAAGGCGGCGAGAGTAAGTCGCATCTGATGATATGATGCATCTGATTGGAGCAGATAGTCGAGAAGTAATTCAAATCGAACCGAGAAATCCGTGCAAATATTGAGTGAATTCTTATCAATTTCGCGAGAGAACTCTTTTATGCATGACATTTGTGTGATCTGGGAGCAACTTCTGCACCACCTTCCGCCACTAACCCCGCTTCAGAGAACGAAAAAGAAGAAAAAAACGACGAAAATCTATCGAAAACGTCGTACTATTTTTCGCTGACTACTCGCCGTGAGAGGATATCAAATCTGTCTTTTCATCATCCGGCTGCCAGAGCTCTTCAAGTTACAGCATACGACAAGATCCGTGAGCAACCGTCAGCTGCGTGCGTCATTTCGGTCACAGTTTCACCGCAACACATCACATCGACCGAATAGATGGAATAAATGTGTACTTTAATTACACCCTCGCATGCGTCACCATAAATCGTTCGCACCAAAGCGTCAAGAGTGGTGTCATTCACGTCAACGATTTTCAGCGTTTCCCATGCACATATTCGCTCGCACCTCATGTCTCGCGAAAAACCCGTATCGCATGACGTACGGGTACGTACGAACGTGTACGTGTGCACGACCAACATCGGACATGGACATGCAAGCAAAATTTTATTATGATAAAAGCAGTCGACGTGCATGCAGTCGTTCGTTCCGCCGTGTGTGTGTCACATATATGATTCATCCAAAGTGAACAATCAAATGATCGTACACCGGCACTACTACGGTTGGGGCGAATGTGGCCGACCGGCTACATTTCACCATCGCACTCATATATCACTCGATTCATCCATGTCCGGCGCTTTAATTGGCCGGCATCGTTCATTGCGTAACTGCAGACAGTGCACATACGCAACACCGATGCGTCCGCTACTCACAGCGATTTTTATTGTTTCAATTTGGACGTGTGAAGAGTGTGACACCGACATTTATTGGTCGCTTGCCGTCCGCCGATGTCAATGAGCAATGGCCACAACAGGCGCACGTGCTCGTGCGTGCACGTATTTTCGAATAAATTTGGTGTAGGTAATAGGTTTTGTATATTCGAAACAAATTGCTCGCATCCCATCTCACTCGCTGTCGTCCAGCGCCAGCGATGAAAACCATATTTCTCTTTCGTTTCTTATCCGATCCGATCTGTGAGTGACCGTTGACCCGGCTGTGCGTGCCCTTCCAGACAGTCTGTCGTTTTCGTCTCCCAATTATTATCATTTCATTGGCCCTCTGTTCGTAAGACCGTCCGTGTCAATTGCCTGCGCCGAAGAAAAATGAAGAGAGAGAGAGGGAGAGATGGGGCGGGAGATTCTAATTATAATTATCAGATGGGAAACTTTTCTCATGGCAAACAAAAAATTAAATTAAAATTTCTATTTGCGCATTTTATCGATAAATTAATGGAAAAAAATCAATTTATTAATGGTCTGAGCGATGGCACCGTCGCCGTAATTGTTGCCACCGTCACAGACGACGGCGACTTGGCCATCACCTCGAAGAAAAAACGATTCGAATTAACTTCAGCAGCGGAATTTTGTTTTTGAAAATTCCTTAGACACGAACGCATAACAATATCATGCGAATGAATGCCGACCATGAACGATGCCGCATGCGGATATCTTACGCCACTTTCTTTCGGATGCAATGCATTCGAGTAGCTGACTCGATGGGTGCTGCTGTATATGCGTATGGCTCTCGAAGACCATCACACGTCTCACGTCTCTCTCTGTTCTTCCGCTGTCTGCCTACACAATTACACGCCAACGATATCATCGCCGAGACATGCAGAAGAGAGAATAAAAAGTGAAAACGGAATGCCGTTACCCGCGTTGACCATTTTAAAATGAATTTTTATTTTTTGACGATCACATTGGTTCAGGTAAATCATCTTCTGAATACATAAAATCATCGATAATTTTTCTTCTTTTTCTTTTTTGTTGAAAATAAAAATGCGCCGACGAACGATAGTAATGAAACGTCGTACGTAATACCACTATGTTGGCGCATGTGCTTCCGAGACCAATGCGTGTTATACGCCCGTCAATGAGATGGGAATGAAGAGAAAGAAGCGGAGAAGTTAAGCGGATGGCTGGCGACGAAGAGGAGAGAGCGAACTCGAACGAATTGAGCGGAGACGAAAATTAACTGGAAATTATGCGTGTAGTGTATTGTGCGCTGGCAAAAAATCATGAAATGAGTAATGAGGTGCATGGCATGCCGCAAAAATGCCGGATCCATGGAGACGATAAAGACACGTACGCACGTATTCAAAGGTCATTTATTTATTACTGCCGATTGTGTCTGAGCATGAGCACAGACAATAAGAAAACGACGTGGCGCGCCGCCGGCAGACATTGGGCCGCGTAATAAAGGCATTGCGTATGGAGTTCGGCATCCGCCAGCCGCCAACTTGACCAGAAATCACTTTTTCCAATTTTCTTTCTGCCGTACCCAGTTCCCCTGCTCTCCTCTCTCTCATAGCTTCGCGCCGATTGGAACGCAAGCGATTTTCGCTAAAATGAAATTCTAGTGAGTTCGGTGGCCGACAGGTATTCGGATGGAAACAATACAGATAAGTACAAGATGCACGAAATTAAGATGACGAAGTCGACGAGAAACAGCCGAGAGACGAGACAACGAAAAGAAAAATGTACGAAATGAAACATGTATTGCCGAAATTACATCGAATTTGGATTATTATTCAGTCTTGTTTCGTGGCAGCGGAGCCACCTTAATCTCACATCGAATGAAAAGTAAAAGTTTTGTACCAGTCGGGAACGGAGTGCTGTTAATGAGCGCATGAAATCGACTTTGGCATTCAAATGGCTGTGCGTTCGGTGTTGGTGAGCCAAACGGCGCACTCTCTCATAATGAGAAATTCATTTCAACTTTTTTTGTTGTTTCCGAGATTTTGAATCGATGATAAACATTAAACGCCAAACACGGTCAGAACAAACAGCGAAAACGGCGGAAAGAAACGAACGAACGAGCGAACGGACGAACGAACGAAAAGAAGATAAATTTCTCGTCGTAATTAAATTACATTCAGTTTGGTGATGCGCTGAGCGCAGTTTCTGCTCATAAAGATGTATATTTGATTCGGTGTCGATGTCGCGCGCGTTCGCTATGACGTGATATGACAGACACCTTAAAAATGCGTGCACGAAACACCCAAATCTGGCCATATATATATGCCGGAGAAAACACACGGAGCTTGCGGTGCGTATGAGCGTGCACGATGATGATGTGCACCGTGGGTCCCATATGGCGCGGTAGAGAGATTACAGAAATGTGTGTATGAACAAGAGAAATTCCCGAGCATCATTTAGCCGACGAGAGCTCTAGGTGGGTACCGGTACTTGCAGGGCGCGCGCGCTCGCGTGCCGCACATCCAAAAATAGAACGCAAAGAAGTGAAAGAAAATAAAAACTTTTTCGACAAGTGGATTTTCGATGTTGTTTAATTTGTGCGACGATAAAAAGATGAAGAAGATGGTTCGATGTGCGCATTTTACTCGTCGTTCGTTTGCCGGAGCTTCGACCAAGTTGACTTCATTTGGTTTCCACTCACTCCCATGAATTCGGTGGGAACGCGACGTCGATAAGAAAATTGTCGGTAATGATGAAATGCGATCAGATTTTTTTTCTCTCGATCGATGATAATCTCTCATCGTCGTTCACATATAATTGGACGTTTATCGATCGATCGAATAAGTGGCTTCGTCAATGTGCCGTCTCTTTCGCTTTTTCGCTCGCACATTATCGCAGGGCGAACACTGAACATATCAAGTCGTGATGCACGACAATCATGCGTACGTGCGACCGTTCGTGCATGTGTCATCTGAATGCCGGAACCGATGATTTCAGGCGATTGGCATTCTGCACGCTCGTGCTTCTCATGACATCGACGACCGACCAGAATGGAATCGTCGGCTGGGGATAATTTGTGAGTCCGTAATATTCGTTGAAATTATGTCTCGTTCAAGGAGCTTCGCATTCGTTTCGGCGATTGGTTTTTTTCTTTGTTCGGATTCAATTTCAAAGGTAACGAAGTCGCCAAATAAGTGCCAAATGCACAACACGTTTGGGACACTGCATGCTGCACGCGATCAATTATCCCACCAAAACGGAATTACAATTATTGTTTGAGGTGTTTGGCGGTGATCAACATCGCAATTGACCAATTGACTATTTGGCGCTTGTCTGGGTCGATATCCACCGTGCAATAATGCAGATCGGGACGTTTTCACTCGTTCTTCGTCTATCTCTCACGCGAATATGGCTGCTTCACTGGAATATATCGAGCGAATTGTCTGCTGTATGTATGACGGGGAAAAGTTTTTAAAATTAGTTTCGGCTCTTTGATCGTGTAATCACTACTCAGGACTAACGGACTCATCTGAAATCTCCGTCGCCAAGAAAAAAACTTTTTAAGCGATGGGAAGAAAGTCGACTTTTTTGAGCCAAGTGTGTTTTTTCTCAAATTTACATAACTATTTTTCTGGGTGTAGCGACAGAACAGTTCGTCATGATTTTTTTCCAATTGACCTGTTGAATGTGTGAAATTGCGAAGAACGAATGCATCGATTTCAGTGATTGATTGACGTCGATTTCAGACAAATTCGATTTCATCGATTTCAGACAAATTAGGAGACCAACTTTTTCGCACAGATTTATCCGCTCATTTGATCAGTCTGGACGTGATCAGGATGGATTTTCTCGTGGAGATGGTCAATTTCTCTGTCTAATTTGTCTGCGGTAAAACTACAAATCGTTCGTATGGTCACTAGAGCTGGCCAGAGACTGAACTTAACTCGTCAAGTGGCACATTTTGGCACCGAGACATCAAGGAAAACAGAAAGAAAATTCAGCCTTAGTCTCACTCTAATGGTCACTCAAAAGTCACGTGCTTCATATGTCTACAAAATCTGCGCTGAACGCCAATTGGAGCGAAGTTTGTGCTCCGGTAGCTTTGCATGAATGAATTCCCCGTGACGAGCTCTCTGCCCCCCATTTTCGTTTGAGATTTGCGTAGGAACGGCCTCACGTATTTGCCAAATTGGCGGAAGAACAGACAACAAAACCGTACATTTTGCGTACGCGTTATCCTAGCTTGAGGTTCCACCTCGGGTAGAATTCCACGATTGCAAAAACCATCGTTTTCATATCAGATTCGTCAATTCATCTTGTCAACAGACATTATTGTTGTGTGCATTCGAGCACCATACACGGATGAAGTAGACCATCGTTCGTGGTTTGTCCTGACCAATTTATTTCGCGTGCGTTTCTCCGCTGGCGAACACATGCCACGTTTCGCACAAGACCGAAAATGGTCCCGGCCAGCATTTTTCGGCCCGTCGCTATGGAATTCAATTTGATTCTAATTCGTGACAATACAATGTGCAGAGCAGATAGACAGAGATCACATTGCGTGGCCACAGCAATCTACGCACAAAACAGCCAACGCCGCACATAGCCCAATAACCTCGAGAACCATAAACGACCACAACAATACGTTGACTTGTACGGTGTACCACGGGCGGACAGATTTATTCGAGAGATACCGAATTTTATGATGGTTGATTTGGGCCATTGAAGACTGCCACAATACATCGAAGCTCATGCGATGCAGCTCAGCGAGTGATCGAGTGTGGTCGCGTATCAAGCACACGCAGACACTCACATCGGCACTCGCACTGCGGCGGCAAAATACATTTATTTATTTTTTCGATAATTCGCTTCTTTTACGAAATCGTCGTGCGAACGCTCGCACTCGTGCCAATTATGCTGGCTCTCGACTATCCAAATCCGATGTGTCCATAAATTCAATCTGCATGTTTCGGCGCACTGACTCGAATACTTCAATTGCGCGGCACAAATGTAATAGCAATTGAACTGCACCACCACCGAATCGACGAATGCTAAATGTGGCGAAGAGCATGAAACAAAGAGCCTCCAACGAAACGAAATTGAAAATTGAAAACAAAAAAAAAACGGAAAAGAAGAAGAAGAAAGATTGAGAACGACCGCATAACTGGATTCATATAATTTAATAATCGCACGCGTAAATACACAATGCGATGTGCCATCGACGACCTTTCCAATACGTTTGACTAATTCAACAACGAAAAAAAAAAACGATCACACAATGTAGTAGGTAACAATATAATAATCGCCATTACCTTACCATCGACCGAGTGTATGTGTGCCTATGCGGATTGACTGAGAGCGCCGTTGTGCGATTGCGAAATATCTTCGACTTCGACTGACTTGAATGTTTTATTTTTCGGCTTTTGTTAAATTATTTTATTCATCCACGCTTATTATACAATTAGCCGCATTCCCGCATTGCAGTAAGCGTAAGGTGTTTCGCGAAATTCGCCAATGATTGAAATTCTCACTGAGTGTGTGTGTGTGTCTTTGTGCGTCGCGTTCGAACGATACGATTGTTCCATTCCATCCATTCGAAACGAGTACGGAATGGTTCTTCGTCATGGGAAAACGATACGCGTTTTGAATGGATTTTTATTCCATTTCGGCGATTGCTACCGCTGTCGAGGCTATGGTCCGCGTTTTCGTCATAGTCGACGGCAATCCGTTCCATGGCAAGCACGTACGACATCGCCGTTCAATTCAATTAAACGCAACTGCTTATGGTCGTGAATCACATGGCTTAACCGATGATCGCTAGATCGACAGTAATTGGGGCAGCGTCGGTGGTGTCGGTGACGGTAGCGGCGACACTGAGAGCACCGAATCCGCTTCTCGATTGAATGGGGATTGAAAGTGAAACGCGACAACGTCATCAATACACACCGTGATCACATCCGTCTAATTCACGGTTTGTGTTTTTGGCTTTGGCGCGCTGAATGCATGGCACGGCCACGACCACGACAAGAACACATCGAAAAATGGGATGCGAACAAATCGCAATTGATTGATGAGCTTGGGCATTACAGGTTGACGGTGGAT
>JANTFB010162076.1:0-10042 GCA_026546635.1 Porricondyla nigripennis | reverse complement strand
CCGTGACTACTGCCGCCACGGGATCACACCACGAAAACACCGTAATTACTATTGCGAATAAGAGAAATAACGAATTTTGTTTTCTGAGTGGCAACGAATCATGTTCGACTCGTTTTGAATGGGTCATCATCGCCATTGTAGTCGTCGCGACGGTCACCGTCGTCGTCGTCGTCGCTACTCGAATTGTGCACCAGTCTAACTGTTGTGTTCCATGACATCCGCTATAAACGTTCCTCGTTCGACGATGATGTTTATTTTGTGCAGCGCAGCTGCGCTGTCGACTGATACATTCAATCGTGTGCGTGCACTTTTCTGTCTGCCTATGATTCATTAGATAATTCATTTTTTTCTTATTCACTGATGGCAATGCTTCTGCCTCACTCCACCCGTTCGATCGAAAATATTAAATCGAAAAGCGAAAGAACAGCACCATCTCGCAACGGAGAAATTCATTTAGCACACGACAAAGAATGAGCACAGAGGAAACCAATGTCGACGGAAAAAAATCACATACACAGAAGGCTACGCTTCGCGTTGAGCAAACTCGATTCCCGTACATTCACTTCAATTCGTCAAGACGTCGCTTTGAGGTAATTTTTTTTTGCTGTGTTCTTCTTTTTTCCCCTTTATATTGCACATAAATCAATGGAATTCATGTTTCGAACACTTTCACTATGCATCTGCAATTCTAATCAAAATATAAACAAAGAAAAACAAATGTGTGCAATGCGAAAACAATAGCAAAGTTTCCAATCTTTGTTCAAACAATGAATATATATTATGTACAAGATTTTGCCCTCTTCTTCTTCTTCTACTCTGTCTGCGTTACTCTGTAGGCAGAACGCGCGACAGCCGACGGTGAATGGGTGTGATCCGTGTGCGGTTCGATTGTCTACTAATGTTGTTGACTTCGATATATTCCGTTTCGAGTGTGTTTTTAATCAACGTCGGACGCAGAATTTCTGTGTCGCGCTCCGCTACGGTCGGTTGACGTTGTGTGTGCGTGGCTGCGATTGTGTGCATTGAATTAATACTTCTATCGAATGAACGGCATCAAACTTGAGTAAAGTCAAGACCGAAGCAAAACTGTCATTGCGGTGTGGAAATGTCAAAATCGCGGCGCTCAGTTTGCTCAGTGTGAAAGCCAAGAGTTCGCTCTCATTTGAAGTGTTTTGCACGTTGACATTTGTGCAATTGTTGCAATCATCGATGCATGAAAAAGCATCAAAAAATGAATAGTTGACAGTCGAGCTGAATAATTTCGTTCGTGGAATCTGTGAACGAGAAAACCGAACGAATTCTGAACGCAATGGCAAGTAATAAGTGACGCGAGTATCTTGATTTTTTCCTTCTGATTTCAACGGATAAAATTCATTTTTTTTTCAATAGTTTATGTGCGGGGGAAATCGTTAGAGAGATCACTCAAACTCACAGAGATAATGCCCAACCATGACGAACCCGTTCAAATGATTACACATACGTTGTTCGACCTGAACGATTACGTTTTGCGTGAAATTTTCAAGAACTTAAGCGACCGTGATCTGAGCACTGTCGCGGACACAGATCCAACTTTCAAACGAAACGCAGAAGCCGTATTTTCCACGCGCTACAAGCAGAAATGCTTCGTGTTTTACTGCTCCCTCGATGACGATATGCGATGGATGAGTCGCATACTGCAGAATTTCGGCTCGTCGATTCATTCGTTGGAGACCAATTGGCGTGGCGCATGCTCCCTGCACGCACCGGAATTATTAGAATGGACCGTGCAGCGATGTGGTGAAACGTTGAAAGAATTGCGTATGACTTATGAAACGATCACAGCAGCCACCATTTCCACATTGGCACCTATATTGCGACGACTTCGCAAAGTTGACTTATTCGGGTGTCGGGATGCTGAAGGATCTGACGCATCGGCATTGTTCTCGGAATGCGTTGAGCTCGACACATTATCGATTGGATGGACGAATCGATTGAGTTTTCCGGTCGTAAAATTTCCAAAATTGAGAACGCTAAACATTGACAACTACGATGGGCTCGCGGAGAGCTCGTTCAACACATTCTTGCAGTTGAATCCGCAATTGAAAGAAATCACAATCAGAGAGTGCCGGAGAATGTTGAGCTATGTTTTCCAATCCATTGCACGTAGTGCACCACATATTGAGAAGTTCACAATTAGTGGTTGTGGCTCAATTGCCAATTTTGTCGAACGTGCGAAGCATTTGAAGCGCCTAGCTGCCCTGAAGTGGCTGGCAATTGAATGTCAACATAGTACATTCTGACCGGCAATCAATGAGCTTGCCACATTCCAGGTTCCGTTGCAATGCCTCAAGTTATCGAGATTCATTGCAGAACCGCAACTCTTCACGGCAGTCCGTAAATTTGAACAATTGAAGTCATTGCATTTCCATGGTGTACAAAATGCGAATGTAATTGCAATCATTGAACTGGTCAAATGTCTCCATGAACTGGAAGAGTTAAATCTTTTTCTCTGGGAAAAAATAACGATAAGCGATTACCTGCCAATGATCATGTGTGCGCCAAAGTTGCAATATTTTCGGCTAAGTTCATATGAAATCACGGTATTCGACATCAGTATGTACAGGGAAATTGTCGAAGTGGTGACAAAACGGAAAAATAATAATCATTTGGAAATGAAATTCTCGCGTGTAACGAATAGAGCAATGAAAAGATTGTTCCAGTTTAGGAATACTTTTATTCATAAGCCGGAACTGTTCAAAATTATAACTGAATCGGGGAATAAATCATATAGCCTTTAGAAACCATTCGATTGTCGTTGATGAAATGAACCAAATTGTAATAAAAACATTCGATTCAAGGAAGCGGGGATTCATTGGCTACAATTTAGTGTATGCTACTCAAGTTTGGGTATATTTCAGAGCACGGTTGGAAAGGTATTTAATGGAAAGCCACGAAATTGTAGTATCATTCCATTACTATCATTTTATTATTATTATTCTCACACCTCAAGTGAAATAAAATTCCATCCTCTGAGAATGAATGCACGGGAAAATGTTTGGTTTTTTTTTCATCAAAGTAAATCTCAAGGTTCAACGTTCGGAATGAAATTTTCGCCAGTGAAGTACTGAGTCCGAAAACAAGGCAGAAAACAGTTTTTGTTCACTCAACCCCGTGCAAATATGGATCCGAAGGTCGATAGCATTGCTATTTAGTAGTACTCCAGCGGTTGTCTGTTCACCCTCGCACGGAGGGCAACGCGATTGATGGAGTCGAACGTGAGCGCCGGTTCCAAGAGTTCAGCGTCCAGAAATCTTGGGTCGTTTGTAATCATTCACCATTGGTGTGAGCGATTGGAATCAACTGATCAATGACGTGAATCTACCAGTTCACAAGGAGGAGAGATTTTTCGCAAATAACTTTTTTCTAGTTGATTGGCCGATTTCCATGAGAAAATCTTTGATTCTTACATAATTTCTTTTATTCTTTCATTCATATGCAAAAATGACGAACATACATAAATGCAATACATAAGTTGGAAAATTTTCTTCAATCTAATTTGTCTTTTGTTTCCAAGGCGGACTCAGTTACTTTATTTATTCATTCATTTATTTACGCTTTTCAAGGCCATTTCCAGTAAATTTCGTCTAAATTTGACGATCATATATTGTTTCGTGTTTGTTTTGGTATCTGAAGCGACTTCGCGAATTTCATGAGCAAGGCATCGAATATTGGAGGGTGACATGAGGGCGAAGTGGCATTAAGAATATGGTAAATGCTATATATGAAATACTATGCCTATTACATGATTAAGAGCAACCATCGATTGTGGGCGCAGGCACAGTGAGCGTGATAACTCGCTATTCCCACATCTAATGAAGACAGGAAACAATTATCGTCGCTGAGCAAAGATCGCAATAGGTGAACAGTTGAACTAACAATAGCACAGATTGAGTAAATGAGAAGACCTATTTTGAGAACGAGAAGAGATTTCTCACTATTTATCTCAAAATTGCAATCGCTCCCGCAATCAGCACCATTGAGAATAAATTGATGCCAATCGAACAATCGATATTTGCCGAATTGAAGGGCATGGCGACTCGTGTTTGTTCTTTTGCGGTTGTCGTTAGGTTCTGTGGACCGCACCACTCGCTCATTCCGGCCAAATTTTTCGATGCCACGCGCACCAAATACGTTGCATTCGGTTTCAATGAATCAATAACGTATGTCATGCCATCAGTGAATGTCTTCTCCACCACCCGGGCTGTGGTCCAGACATTGCCATTGTCACGGTAATCATCAATCGAGATAATTTCAAATCGATACGATAGCACGTCCATAAGATCGGGTGCTGATGAACGCTTTGCACCGATATCAATGTCCAGGGTATTTGAATTGGCGCCACGTAGCTGAATGAATCGTGGTGCAGCTGGTTTCGTTCCGTTCAGCAGTAAAATTGTGCGCGTCAAGGTGCCCAAGTCATTTTTTGCTTCGCAAACGTAGTCGCCCAATGCGACCGAGTCGTTCAGGTAAATCTACGGAAGATAAACGGTCGCCCTCTTAACAGAATTCGTTTTTTTTTTCTTGTTGCTGAATAAAAAACTCACCTGCAAAACGGATTGATTTTCCGATATGAAAATCTGATGATGATTGGACGTGAGCGGCATCATCTTATCGTGTCGTTTCCATGTGAAATTGGCGAATGGTTCGGCTATCGCTTCGCAGGTGATATTCACAAAGCTTTTGATGTATCCATAGTAATAATCATAGCTTTTCAACAATCGCCTTGGTTTATCTGAAAAAGATTCAGAGTCGCATATATAGCTGGATATAGGGGGTGCCAATTGAAAATCGATATGGAACAATAGCAAAACATGGATGGGAAATGGGGGAAAAATGGGGGTTTCCTCTTTGTGTTTTGCGATTGGAAGGGAAGTACGACTGGCCAAGGCCAATTAGCGGAAGAATTGCAGTACATTTTTTCGCCCTAAATTATCAATTATCTTTTACGCATTGAAATCGATTTCGTATCGAATAATTCTGTGTAGATCCACTAAATATGAATCCAACGAGATCTCGTTCAGCCAAATCGGATGAAAAATACACGAGTTATGAATTTTTGAATGCTTCGTTTCGATGACTTTTTTGCCAATTACAGGAGCGGAGACGCGTACGCAAATTATCGAGGGGAGGGAGCATCCATTTTTTGCTATTGTTTCATATTGCTTTTCAATTGGCATCCTCTACGTGGATAACGCATTCAAGGGATACGTATGGCACGATAACGTCGAACTTACGTTGAACATTCAAGCGAATTGTTTGTTCCTTGACGTTGTTTATTGTGGCTGATATTTGGTACGCTCTGCACGTATATTCGCCACTGTCGTTTTTCGTAACCCGTTTGATGGCCAAACCTTCGGCCGTTCTCATATACTTATTTGCATCATCTGAAATCGGCGGAAATGTTTGAGAAAATCGATTTGTTTTTGGATGTGATGTAGAAAAATCACCATCAATGATGTCACCATTGTAGAGCCAGGATATGATTGGTGGCGGATCGCCTTCAACTTGACATAAAATCAAGGCCGTTTCATTTTCTTTCACGCTTTGCACTACCGGCGTGTCAACAAACGATATTGGTTCTGTGCGACATAGAAACGGAAAACCAGTCAATTCTAAATATGTTTTCAATAAATAGGCATGCTCGCATGTCTTGTGCAATTTCGATACTGACTATGCACCACCATGTTGAATTTGGCTTTGCGATTTCCACGCTCTGCTTCACACGTCCAAATGCCCGAGTCGTTCAGCGTTATCCTATTGAAAGCCAACGTCAATTTTCCAGCAGCATGTTCAATATGAATGCGACCATGATGATGTTCAATCCATTCGTATTTTGGGCTGAGCCAACGCAACCGCGTGTCACCGGCATCGCACTGCACAATGTACGTTTCATTTTCGTATCTAACAACCTGGGCGTCTGCCGGTTTCAATTCGATTTCGGTGAATTCTTCGGTCTCCACTTCGAATTCTTCGCTGAAAACATGCACTGGACGCGATAGAAGAAAGTTAACTCAATTTGAATCAAAATCACGTGTGCTTCAATTCCCTGGAACGCATTCTTTCATCTGTTTTCCACCCCATAAAATGATGACTCCTCAATACGAATGTGCAGTGCACACGATTCATTCGATTCTAAAAAGGCAGAAGAAGGAACATTTTCCTTTTTTCTCGCATCAAACACCCAATCCGAAACTCGGCAACGTATTGATTTTCGTCTGTTGGTGGTTCGTCCAATATCCGTTTCGATATGTAATCGCGACACTACAGAACGATTGTTTTTGCTTTCTCAAGCGATCACAGTGAAAGTGATGAAATGCATTAAGATAAAGTACTTGAATTTGAAAGGCTTCGAGATTCGCTTGAAGAACAACGCGTCAACTCCCAACAACGCGTCACATATCATATCACATGTGGTGCGATATCCCTTTCATCGATGTGCGTAAATTAAAATAAAATAACAGTAAGCATTATACGCAGTAATGGTCATGCCTTTCGTGTGGCCCAGATAGGGGGTAGCCGAAATGCATTTGCGAGGAGGCCAGTTACGATGGCCAATACTACTACTGTAAAATGGTGCACGCGTCTGACGTCGAGCACTAGCGACAGTCGCCGCAAATACTCGTAAAAACCGCACGCACATCCAAAAACAACAAAAGTCATCCCCATCTCGATGTCGGCGGCGCCAAAGTGTCGTTGACATAGATTTTTGCTTTTTGGCTGCGTACACCGTGCACAGAGATAGAGATATGCGGCGCGAGTGTATACGAATACAGAATTCTATACCGCTCTATATCTCTTAGGTGGGTTCCATTGCGTATGATGAGTATGACTGTGGCGGTGTGTGCGAAAATATTTCAATTATGCCATGATTTTTTATTGAAATTGTTCAGTGGATGCAGGCCAAAACTGCTCGATGAATTCGTGATTGGAATGTTACAGCGGGATAAGAATTCTCGCGCTTCATGACAATTGGAATCCTTTTCTGCTTTCAGTAGATATTGAATGAGTAAAATGCCTAGACGCCAATCGGTCAATTCAATGGAATATATAGGGTGCAGTCATTCGAATGATTTTACTCCATACCACGAAGAACGGATCAGATGTGGGATATGGTATGAGTATGAGCATGAGCATGAGATAATCGGGAATACGCAGCAAAGAATACACAGCCAATAGAATATCACAGCCTCGATAGCGCAGTAGGTAGCGCGTAAGTCTCATAATCTTAAGGTCGTGAGTTCGATCCTCACTCGGGGCAATTTTTTTTTTCAACTCGCTTGAACATTGGTGTGGTAGTTGGTGAACTACTATTGGTGTGTGGTTGTAGGCCTTGTTTTGCCTCTCTCTCGTACTCCCACGCCAATTTGATCGTGAAATGTTCCAAATAATGCCAATATTAATAAATATTAAAAAATTATCGCCGCCATATCGAATTCAAAATATTTTCCATAGAAAAAAAAATAGGATAAACCTAATCAGGAAAGGAAAAAAAATTGCCCCGAGTGAGGATCGAACTCACGACCTTAAGATTATGAGACTTACGCGCTACCTACTGCGCTATCGAGGCTATGATGTTCTAG
Organism: Porricondyla nigripennis; assembly: GCA_026546635.1. Lineage (NCBI taxonomy): Eukaryota > Metazoa > Arthropoda > Insecta > Diptera > Cecidomyiidae > Porricondyla > Porricondyla nigripennis. The sequence goes on along the minus strand of JANTFB010162076.1, from coordinate 2,423 downwards.
ACACAAAACGCCACATTAAACATATTCAAATGCGAGTATGAAAACGAGGAACTGCATAGCTATTTCGGTGGTCAGAATGGTTTCCGTTCAATTGAATTTGCATTTTCCCTTTTCTATGTTAATTACCTGCGCACAAGCTCCATACAAGGCATGCCACATACATTTTTCCATTCATATTTTTTTCTCTATTCTGTTTCGTTCCAAATACAATTAATCGAATGCGTGGTTTGGATCACAGAATCGGCATGAACATTTTCACACGAATGAATGATGCGGACGGAACGATGGGCTTGGACGCAATTGAATATAATTGATCTATCTGGACGTCGCGAAAACTGTGCGTGTATTTTATAATTCGATTTGATGTAACTGTGACAATCATGCACGTCGTTGATTTTATTCCGGGTGTCCACCACCGTAATCGATGAGTTCCTGAAACGGAAATTGACGTTAAACTCTCACTTGCAATGGTTATCTCTACTCCACTGTATTTGAATGAATTGACTCGATTTTGGTCTCAAGATTTGAATGAATTATGCGCAGATTTTTTAACGCGATCCTACTCAATAGCTCGATTTGACGTTGTTCAATTGAATATTCTTCAGTATTCATAGCAAAATATTAAAAACAATTGAATTGTGCATCATAGTAAGTACTAGAGATTTTTTTGATGAAGCTGTGAATAAATTTGATCCGGAGTATTTGTCTCCTGTGAATACGACTTCGTATGCCATCTATTATCCGTAAGTTTTTATTTTTTCATTCTTCAATGATCAGAAACACCATGTGTCTACATTCACTACATCCGATCTAATAACGCATTGAATAATTCCGTTGTATAATTTCAATCGAGGTCAGTAGAAGGAAGGAAAAAAATCTATTTCATCGTCGTAAATCGGATACGGGCTATCACACAGTGAACTGAATAGTAGTAAGGAGAGACGAAGTACGCAATTGTGCAAACGTATTCGAAACGATAAACAAAATGTGCAGACAATAGTATATCTCGTCGTATGGGAGCTTTCTGTTTATTACCATCCGGCGTGGTGTTAAGAACGAACTGAATACTCGCACGTATCTGAAGCAACTGAATCCAAATGGACACAACAATGAACGATGGCACAGTGGGCGCGCGTGTGTGTGTGTGCGGAAAATGCGAAACACAAACAGACTGGAAGTGGAAAATCCACTCCATCCTCTCATCCAATTTGTACAATTATATATGTACATCGTTCGCTTTTGTGAGCCTGAGCATGCTTGTTTTCCGAGGAATCAGTATGTGTAAACGGATCCATTGCCATCGCGAAACACAACCGTTAATATTATTTATCTATATAGGTGCTTCGTGCTTATATACAACACGAATTCCCCTGAAATTGTGAATAAATATTCAATAATGCACTGAAACCATCGACGTCTACCGCTTACCCACGATAAGGTATTCCGTACGATAGCGTGTGTTTCGCGATGTCGTCGGATCCATCACTTGCTTTTGTGGCGAGCCGAATGCTTTTGTGGTGACCATGAGAGCATCAAGCGGAAATTATTTTCTTATCAACGGCTACTCAGAAGCAAGTCACTCTTTGGGCTTCGTGACAAGGCGTCATCGCCACACGACGGACTGATTGTATTTTAATTTTTATTTCTTTTTTACGAATAAAAGACATAGATTAAAAAAAAATCAAGCAGAAATTCATCTCAGGCGTGTGGCCTTGAAAATGTTACGCGAAAAAATGCCGTTAAATCCAGTGGTATTCTCGATTCAAGTTGAACTGAACGTTCTCATTCGCATTTGACAGTGTTGAGTTGAACTCATTGACAACTGTCTCACGGTGCTCATGTTTTTGTAAATCAATAGAAACGATTTTCTCCGTGTGTTCGTCGCCCGAATAAATAGGATAACAAATTGTGCGAAAAATGACCATTTCCAAAGAAATTCTATCCGATTTGAAAGATCGATACGTGGAATCGGAGAAATTGATTGAGGAAGATAGTAAACATGATCCAGAAACCGAGCCGTATCGATCGCATTATGCGGCCCGTGACATTTTGCACGAGCTATCCAATAACATTATAAATGCGATGAAAACATTGGAAACAACTGACCAAACCGACGATGTGGAGAGGTATCAGTTTATTTTGGCGCATCTGAAAATCGATTTGGGAAAAATTGCGATGTTTGTCGAAGAGACATCACAAGCCGAGAAGTATTTGCAAGAAGGTGTAGACCTACTGGCCGAATACACTTCGCATTCGTCCGGTGTGTGCGCCTACCTCAATGGATTGAATCAACTCGGAATTTTGTGGACAAATCGATGTGATGTGCCGAAAGCGCAAACGTTCTTAGACACCGCCGAAGAAACATACACGGCATTCAAAGCGTCCGAGAAGATCCCGTTGACCATTTACGATATTTTTGGCAC
>JANTFB010161965.1:0-10045 GCA_026546635.1 Porricondyla nigripennis | reverse complement strand
AGAAAATAAATCGCAATTCGGAAAGCGACGCGAAATCGAATGTGCGAAGCGCAGAAACAACAAGTGACGATTTTAGCGAAATCATAAAAATTATCGGATGCGCACGACCATAGTCGCGGACAAATAAAGAAACAAGAAGAAGAAGAAGAAGAAGAAGAAGAAGATTGGTGTAGAGCCAGTGACAGTGGTCAGTACACGCGAAAACGAATAACAAAAAGGAAAAAGCGAAAACACACTCGCGCCGATTCATGTGCGGTAATTGTCGCCGAAAACAAAGTGTTTACGTTGTGTCAGTCGCACGATCGCGTCAATTGACATAGAAAAACTGCGCACGCCGACCACCGATCGTAGCAGTGAAGCAGCCAGCAACGCCATGTGGAATAACGTCATCGTGGACGGCATCAAAGCGATGCTGTTGAATAGCATCATCTTTGCCGCGTTCACATTCATCTGCTATTTCTTCATACGAAAATCGTTGAGAAATTGTAAGTTTCAACAAAAATTCAACCGCAAATTTCCAATCATCAGGTCTCTCCCTCCCTCTCTCTCAGCGAATCGATTCGCATTCGCGCACAGCGAACGATGTGGGCAGCGATTCCAATGGAATGTCGCATTTGAATATCTATAAACTGAACGAAATGATGACGTTAGTCGTCGTCGGCGGCGGACTTTGAATTGAATATGACCAAAAGGCCGGTGCAGTTCCATGAAAGCCACGTCATGGCATGTGCGGCATTGGATCGGGAATCGCATGACATGAGTCATGGTTTCGTCTGGACGACGGGGCCCGACACGACAGCCAACGGTGGTGAGGCCACGGGGAAAATCGTATCGATTTTCTGGTTTCGTTCGCACGCGACAGACTAATCACACTCACCAGCGGCCACATCACACCGTTGGCCGACGGCCCGTCTGTGCAAGTCCTCAGCTCCCCAAATGGATCTCTGGTCGTTGACGTGTCGAGCGAGAATGAGCACGCATTCGCTGTGTGTGTGTATGCGTCTCTGTGTGCGAATCGCACGACCGTTGGCATGGAAAGTTCAAAGAACTGTAAAATGAATGTCTGCCACGGCAAAATCACTCCGTCATAGGGTAACTGTGCTGCGTTGAGCTGTGGTGGGCTATGCTACGCTGTGGTGCTCTCTGCATGCCACTGCAGCGTCGCCATGAGACGAGAAACTTTTCCATCGTCGCTTTGGTCGTCGCTGCTGCTGTTGCTGCTGCCGCCACCGACGACCATGCGATACGTGCTGGTGCGCCTGCCTACATTCTCGCGTATATCACGCATCGCTATGTCAATATGGGCAGACGCACACATTCCACGCTCCACGATTCAGTTCAGGCATTCCAGTTCTTTCTCTCTTTTCGATCCGTTCGCTCCGGTCGTTCGTTCGTTCAGTGTAATATGCACGCGAGCGTGAATGGTTGCGGCCACGCTGCCTGCGAAAAAACACACTTTTGCCCGCGTTTTCCTCTCTGTGTGCAACGACAACGCGGCGGCCGTCAATCGCGAATCGAACCAAAACTGCAACCGGTTTATTCCTCTTGAGGGCCGTCTCTCTCTCCCTGTGTCGGTGCTTTCGGATTCACAGCGAGAGATGAATTGTTCATTTCTTTCTCTCTTTCTTCGACTTCGACTCTATTAATAGCTGGACGCGTATTCTGTCCCCCTTCTCTCTCCCTCGTCTCCTGCACATTTCATTGGATTTCGTCACATGCAAATGGTTGATGCGACACATTTGGTGCGTGTGCGGCATCGCATCCGATGCGGATAGTAGGCAGCGATCCTCGTTCTCGCTGAACTGAGACGACTGGCTCATGCCATTTAATTGCTCGATTTCATCATTCATTCAACGGAATCGCGAGAGATGTTTTCGAACAATTCTACTGTCGCGATGACAATAAATCAGCTTACGAATTCATTGAAGCGAACACCATCGGCGGCGGCGTAAACAAAACAGAAAAACCTGGTAAATCGGTGACGCCATTACCTACACCAGAGCAGGGTGCGTGCGATCAGGATAGAATTGAATCGGATTCAACAACGACAACGGTGCACTCACACGCACGCATCAGTTCGCCGACAATCGAATCGTTTCCCGACTCATTACGGTTATTGTGAGTCGTGGGGCCGCCACAAGCAGCGAAAATTCATAAAAATAAATCGTTAATTGTGTGCGTTCGAGTCGTGGGCGCGATACTCCACTCCACCAGGCACACTCACGGGCAAACGCATTGGGGCGGCGCGAGCATTGCTATTTTCAGTGCGCGATTCATCAGTAGCCCATATCGTAGCCCACGAATTATTGCCCATAAACGGTCACTCACGAATCGTCGTCGATTCGGAAGTGTCGATGAAGAGTGAACGAAGAAGCAAAACAAAAACGAACGACTAAAATGCATGACACGTCAACGGCTTTGATTCGTATGCCAATTGGCGGCGCTTCGGAATCGGCGCAAAGTGATTGTCATAGAAATCAGAAGGTAGATATCGATGACGAATCGTGAATAGTGCCTCCGACATTACACCTATCTGTTCCGAAACGATTACGTGTTCGCGCTGATGTCTGATTCTGCCGAACGAAGGTCGATCCACGCGTTTCTTTTTCCATTTCGATTTTCCGATGTGTCGTCGCATATCATCGACTCTATTTCTGATCGATGACAGGCGGAACATGTGCTCGGACCCAAATACACGTCGTACGACATGACGGCGTGCTTCTGCTGCGAATCGACCACAAGTGTGGCCTGAACAGCGGACACGTCACCATCTTTGCGTGCTCAGCTGTGAGGCAGTCGCCAATTCCAACCTTTTGTGGCGTCATCGGAGGCAAAGTGGAGCAAGTGGCGTCAGCGATGTTGAAGTGTTGACGGGAATTCGTAAGCACGCGGATATTGGCTGGAGTCGTTGCACGGTATCGTCCACATCCGCTGATCCGTTGTCCACGTAATCTGCCATAAATTCCGTATCGATGGTGCGCATTGGCCTTCGCACATTTTTATCGGCGAAATGATTTCGTTTTTAATCAGTTTCACGCGTGGATTCGATATTTGCTTATGCGAAACGCAATTGATGTCGTCGTTGTTGTCGTCGCCGTTATCATTGCTCGCAAAACAGACGAATTCAACAAGAAACAGATGCGGATCATTTCGACGTGTATCGGGCCGTCGCCAAGAACATCTCATGTTTCGCAACGATCGTGGATGGTGCAGGCGGGCACACTGATTGCAACAATTAAGAAAATAAAGATAATTGGGATTGGAGCGATGACGCCACACAAGACCAGCATCGGGAGCGAAAATCTGCTCCGTTTCCACTCGAGCAAAGTCAGGCGCACGCACACACCGTTCCACGTTTGTGTGCCGCCAATGATAACAGCCCAACGATTCCGCGATTACAGTCTACGTACATCAATTTGCGCAGTTCATCGATTCAGACACACACGCACACATCGACCAAATGGACATGAATCGCCACAATTCGCGTTTTCGCGTTACGCGAAAGAAACACGACGATTTCGTCGCGCGTGTTATCATCTCGGAATGCGATTTGCCAATTCTTATTTGTCTTCTTCTTTTGCGTCTCTCGTTGCGTCTGCGTGCTCTTCTCATTCTGTTGATCGAAATCGAATCGCAATGTTCGGGCACGGGCCATTGGGCAATTCCTGAATTCGGTTAATTTCATTCACAGATCGATTGTTTCGAGGGTCCTCCGTTGAGACAGGAGAGAACGACAGGAAGGGGGGAGCCTGGATAACGCACGGAATAGTTCGGCGAAGCGTGACAGTCGCGCAATGCGGACACGACTCTCGAGTGTTTCAGCAGAAGTGTTCGGAGCGCAAACATAGCGTTGCCATGTTAACATCGCTGTCGCCAATTGTCCAAAGTTCACAGAAAAACAGCTGCGGCAACGGTGACGAATTATTTGCTTTGTTTTTTCTCTCCTTTTATTCAATTTCATTCGGCCTCGCGTCCACGCAACAGTACAGTACGTGAAGTGTGGGCACGTGTCATTCACTTCCATTACTATTCGCCGTGTTCGGTGTGTTGGAGATGCTCGTTCCACTCGATTGCGGTGTGCGCCGCCACCGTACAGGCGATAAGTGTGTAAGAACATCAGCAAATCGCGAGTATATCCAGTCGACTGTTGCTATCCAGAGCGTGGAGATGACTTCAGAACGAAGGTTATCCCATCAGGCGGCGGGTCGTGTGTCTTTGATGCCGGCATCTGCCCGTGACGTGACGAGTGATCAGACCAGGTACTTGTGCCGGACGTCATAACGATGATCCGCACCCACCCGCCACTTATCTTCCATTCGAGATAAGCTCCAAGGACAAACCAGCACTTGTGCACACAGAAAAGCATTTCCTTCTTGCGAAACCGCGAATAAAAATAGACCTTCGCTTATGAGCGGGCCTGGGAAGTGTTTTTTCTCTTCTGCTTCTCGCTGACATGCTTGCGTGAGTACGTTGTCTGTGTTCGAATGTGTACACCTGTGCGCCTACGCGCATCGCCTCGACTTCCAATCGCTTTCCCGCTGGCGATATTTTTGTTCACACAAATGAAAAAGATGAAATGATCCATTCCGAATTCGAGCAAATGTGTGATTGGTGAATGGGAGCAAGCGCTCGAAGACATTCCACGGAAATACTACTAACCGCAATGTGAACGATTGCAAAGAACAGAAAACATTTTTTTGTCGTTATCGACGATGCATTCGATCGACCGCAGACAGAACCGAATGTGATGCATGCGACAGTGATCGCCCCACACTGTTCTGGTGTGTGTGTGTGTGTGTGTGCGTGCGAGAGCTTTTGTCGTGTGGTTGACGCTTTAAACGTAGATAAAATTCACCCTGCGACGACCACAACCTATCTCGCATACGAACGGGCGAACCAATTGATGAGTTCATTCGAATCGACATGGTACAAGGCCATTCCGCATCGCCGATAAGAAGGAGGCAGAGCGACATACGAAAAAAACAGAGCAGACAGCCATTCGAAAATGGTGAATTCTGATTTCGTTTCGTCCGTGTTCGTGTCGAAATGATTTGACAATATTTGAGAACGCGGTTGCGATCGCACGATCCGAATGAGATAGAGACGTGGGGGAATAGGGGCGACGAGGCAACGCAGATAAAATTGAAAAAAAAAAAGAATTAAATATGCATATCACGAATACGACGCGAAATCCACGCAATTTACTTGCCAATTGCGTTGTCTTCACGTGCCCATTAGTTCTGAGCACGCCAGTCGCGCAGTCTCAACGCGCACATACATCCGACATCGCACATGCGTCTGTTTCGTTACATTTCTGGTCTAGATTAGAATTGGTCAGATTCGTCATCAAAGTTCACGACGATTGAGCCGGCCGTTCTCGATCGAACGAAAATTGCAAGCGCCTCAAGGACGCACACTGGATCCGATTTCACCGCAGAAAAATGCTTGCGCCAGTTGGTATGTGCGATTCGTGTGATGAGTCGCGTGTTCGACGGTCTCGTACAGTCCTATCCGATCGCTCGCCGATCAGCGACAAACATCACGCATTCATGAATGCATGAATGGATTCGATGTATGCATTGGAAGCATTCATGAGGGTTTGTCTCGCCGCATACGCTCATCGCTGCTCATTTCGAAAGCAGACGGAGTACGCATTGGGAGAATGGTAATTGGGCAAAACGCTGCGTCCCATCCACGCGTTGTCATCTTTGCTTTTGAGCTTTTGCTTCTGAATGAGAAATCCGAATTGGATTTTTTTTGCTGGTGAAATTGTACGCAGAGACGAATAATGCGTTCGGTGGTCGCTAGATTCGCGGAGCACGCAACGTAGGCGGAGTGCATGTGCATATGTGTTTGTTTGCGCATACATGCGACAACTGTGGCTGATCGCTGATGTATTTTAATAAACTCATAACGTGTCATAAATTAGAAGGACAAGGACGAGCGACGTCGACGACGATAAATGTTGAGCAAAAAAAAAAAAAATGAAAAATAAACTAAATGCGCACAGCGCCAAGAATATACGAGAAACGATGACGGCGGCGGCGCCGACGACGGCGAGCCAACAGCGATAATTGAGTGAACGATGCGCGCCGTATACCATTTACGTACCCGTTCATGTCGATCCATATGCGTGAATTGCTTTAGCAACGATTTTAATCGCATCAGAAATATCAATAGGCCACCTCGCCGCCCCTCTTCACCACTCACACTCCGATGCATATACTTTTCCATTCTGGCTCGTTGAACAATCGTGCGATTGACGACTGTGGCGATCGACGATCAATCGTGGCCTATCCATTGATCCATTCGTCAGCCGCAATAAAATAAAAAAAAACTCTATGCTAATAAATTACAACAATTCCATTGGCTGTGTTTCAGTCGGCAGTCGGCACGGGGCACGTGCACCACCGCTTTTTGCTCGATTGTCGCCTCTTCTTCTTCTCCCATTTCTGCTTCCTCTTCAGCTCTCAATAAATTTTTTGTTCTCATTATTCGTCGTTTCTATGCACATGTGGCGTTGAGTCAACGGGCAAATGGAGTACCTACGCGCGTTAGACGGAATTGTTCGGTTGGGTGTATGTGCTCGTGCGACGTGTTCGATGCTCGAATTGTTCTATGCTTCGCCAGGACCACGGTTGATATGGCTGGAGTGCACAGAACAAAAATAGGTTCGATTGATTGATTGCGATAACGAAACCGAAAGCGTTCGCCAACGTGAACAAAAACCATTAGGGAAATTATGTGCGGGGCGAACGCATGCCGACTGCACTCCATATAGGCCAAAGCCCAATTCATCCACGCGATTCGCTTCAATTGACATCAGCACTAGTCAACGCCGCGAGTGGTGGTGTGCTGGCACTCACTGGCCTCTTTTCATCATTATTTATTCACATTGTTGGCGTTCTTCCGATGGCATCGACACTGCCAGGCGACGGAGAGTAAAAGAAACCACTCCGACCCCCGATCCCCAGGCCTAATTACTTTTGTTTCTTTCGTCTTACTGTTTCGGTGATGTCATCGAAATGTACACAAACGAAGTCATCGGTGGAAAATGGATGCGAGTTGGAGACACGAACAATCGAATCGATCGACAAGGTCTCGTCGTTCGCCTCTCCTCCTACGGTCCCTCGCTACACCTTTTCGTATTTTCCATATGCCGAGTCGAGTCTCGTTTCATTTTTCATTCACTCGTGCATCGAATGCGAACACAAAGGGTGTTGAATGGAACAAAGAGATTATGAGAGCCGAGAAAACACACTTCAGAGCGAAATTGCAACAAAGAAACTGCGAAACCGTTACGTACGGCACACAACGGCGCCTGGTCGCGCAAAAACGCTTGCCAGGTCCAACGTGGCGCACTCACAACTACATCTATTCCCTCATTATTATGTAATTCTCGATTAACTGGAAAATCGCAATTAAGCCAGCGTTGTTGTTTCGTGTGCCACATTGTGGCGCAGAGCAAGAGAAACACGGAAGCGCTTAGGTGCATTTGTTTCCTACTTCTAATTCTTCGTACACAGCGGCGGCCATCAGGCGCGATTTCCCAACACGAGAGCTATCTTCTCCGAATCGCACTTCTTTGAGTTTCGTGGCATCGCGTTTATGCGAATCAGAGCAAACGCGCGAACCGCGATCATCGTCCGTTCTGACTAACCGAGCCGGCTGTTAATTTTCATTGATCCATTCATTTCTGGCGGCTGCTGCCGCACCAGCCACCGAAAATAGACGCGACCGAACGATCGTCTCGAAAATTATGATTTTCTCTCCTGTCGCTCGCTCGAGTTTCACAAAATACAATAATAAAATTCGGCGACTGCCGATGACATCGCACTCTCGCTATTCATTTTCGTTGCTCCGTCGTTGGCATCGAACACCAATTCGACCAATTATTGCACCCGCAATTGATTTCGCTGAACGAAATGAAAATGTTGCCGCCATTTGCGTAAAATTGGCAACACCATTTTCTGATTCTCATCAATTCTGGCGCGTATACATGGCACGCATTCTTCGCAATCATCGCGGTGGTGTATTGACATCGCATCACGAAGAACGCATCGAACTGTGCCAAATTCCCATCTAAATTTAGAAATTGAACAAAATGAAGAAGAAGAAATAATGGAATGAAATCGATTGTTCTATATATGCACGGGCACGCGTGCGACTATTGTATTTTGTATTGATTCGGCGTGCTCACCGCCGTGGTTCTGTGTGTGTCGATAGTCCACTTAACGATGGCAAAATCAAATAGAGGCGCACATGCGGTGGAATTCCTCCCAAAAACAAAATTGATCTTCTCCCCCCTCTCTCTCTCTCTCTCTCTCTCTCTCTCTCTCTCGTTTTTCCATTTATCAAATGGAATTTCGATTTGGGGGCACATCTGTCAGACCAACGTGCCAATCTCCCCCTTCCGGCCCCTTTCGCCTTTTGTCATCGTTGCTGTTACTGAAACGTGAATTGAGAGCTTTGCTCGAGACGAAAAATGAAAACCAATTCGAAGGCAAGAATTTAATTTGTTTTTTTTCTTCATCTTTTCTTCTCCGAAACAGGCGACCAGAATGGCGGATCGTTGACACAACAGCAGACGGGCATCGGCAATGGTAAATCGTTGACCGATGAACGGGTTTACACATTGTCGTCGACATCGATGAAATCGACAGCAGCTGCCACAAATAAATCATCGCCGAGGAAGCACCAGAAGCACAACAACCGACCCGACAGCAATGGCAGGACCAACGGCAATAGTGCCAGTCCTCCGAATGGCGTTGGCGCTGCAAATCGAAATGCAACGAATGCAGCCGGCGTCAATAAGCGAAACGTTTGGCCGTTGACATCGACCAAACAGAACAATCGAGCGGAATACTCGAGCAGCGAAGACCTGGCTACATGCTCAAAAGGTAGGTGACACCCTCGGGGAAAACATATTTTCTATTCATTTTCGGTTGTTGTGCTATTTACGCTTACGCGAAACCTGGCCGTTCTGTTGTTGCCGCCGCAAGTGTACGGCGAGCCTGTTTGGGCACACATTTGCGCTCTTGAATGGCGTGACAACGTATCTCGGTTCGCGTTTTATTTATTTCTTTCCTCGCGTCGATTACATTCTGCCGTACAATGTTTCGATCGGCGCGATGTGAACGCACGCCAGAACCTCTTGGAGTGTGACGTGAGCGAATGAATTCTAACTTCTTTCGCGAAGTTTATTACGTTCTTAATTGGCCAGATGGCTATTTTTAAATGGCGCATTCAGTTTTGATTCACCGCGAACGAGAAAATGCTCACCGTTCGCATACTCGCTCAGGCCACACCGATGGCAGATGAATGAAACGAACGTAAATTCAAATGTGTCTACGCTTTGTCGATTTTATTTTTGCAGAAAAAACGAGTAAAATAGAGATATTTATGATTCGAGTCAAGCCTGAACGGCACCGACACACACAGCACACACACCGACGACCATCCACATGATCGGCGAAAAAACTGAGAAAAATAAATTGAGAAAAGGTTGAGGCAACTCTCCTCTGCGATGGCCGGTGGCGTACGCTCGGCTCGTTCTGCAGTCCGCCGTAAATCAATTTGCTTAATTTTTATTTCACATTTAATTAGGTATGAGCGGGTAGGAACGGGGAGAATGGGCTGATATCGAGATCAAATATCGGCGCTAGCGTCAAACGCGAATGCATGTGGAATCGGTTGTCATTGTTTTTCGAATCAATATTCAATTGAAGCGAATGTATTGTGAATCATGTTGCGAACGATGAGCACATTCGGTTGGCGTTTGGCGAGCGATAGCGACGCGACGACGGACGACGAAGATATTCCTCGTTTTTTCTTGTGTTTCAAATTTATTTGTTTGTCGGCGCAGCATCTTCGATGCGATTGAAGCAAATGAAAATTTGCAATCATTTCACACATCGAATGCTTGAACTAATGTGCCCATTGTGCCACATTGCAATTGATGATGATGCTGCCGCTGCTGCTGGGACCGAGCCAGTGCCCAATACGAACGTGAATCAATTTGAATAAATTTCAACAGAGAATTTTC
>JANTFB010161964.1:0-16491 GCA_026546635.1 Porricondyla nigripennis | reverse complement strand
TTTTTGCAGTTTCTATGCGTTGATGCAACGCATCGGCAAGCAACTGCAAACATTCGAATGGAAAAACTCATCGTTCAACGACACATCGAATCCGTGTCTAACCATTTCAGATGTATGCGAAATCATCGGCGAGTGTATGCCCAATCTCACGACGTTAACCATCGAAATGAATTACGGAAGGAACTATTGTCTGGACCAGAAGCGCCGAGAGTAAGTGTTCCCCGTAAGTGTTGACTCAATTCCGTTCACTTCTCATGACTTTTAGTGCATTCTCCACTTCGCAGAACCAGCATTTTCGATCATTTGCTGAAGGTCAACCATTTGAGTACATTGAAAATTGGCTGTGCCGGTGCATGTCATTGCACGAACATCACACTTTTTGTCGCAAAATTAACGCACATCGTCAATTTGGCCATCGAATCACCGTTGCGCTACAATAACATTGTGTGTCGACCGTGTTCGGATGAGCTCGGCCAACATTTGGGCATCGCCATCGCCAACCTCAATCAATTGCAGGGATTACGCTTGGCGCACGTTTGCAAAAAAGAACGAAATTTACTCGAGCTGATCGCACAGAAGGTGCCACATTTGCAGGAACTACATCTGATTGGCTATCGACTTTTGTATCAGCAAAAGTTGTTAGACTATTTGCAGGTGGCGAATGAACTGTGTGTTTTGAATTTCACGGGAACGAAATTCACATTCACGGTCAGTCTGTTCAACGAGATCAACCAAATAATTGAGCGACGGCATACGAATCCGTTGCTGATCTATATGGATTCGGGCATGTATGAGCCGCTGTTCGGTGCGCTGGTAGCTGCGAACGCCTATGATAACCGTTTCGTGCGGATCGTTCGGTCAGAGTGAACGTCATCAGATCACACACCAACCAAGAGCCCATCCAGTTTCGGAGAATTCCATTTCCCAATATTCGTTCGTTTTCATAGGACGTAAGAGTCGCGTAGAATTTATGTGGTAGTTTTGATAAGAATATACAAATATTTCATGTGCTGTGATGATAAATAAACACGAGACAAATGACATAATTACGAGCAACGGCCAACGAACGACGAACCAAACATTTTTTTTTTCGTTTTCGATACGATGAACTGTTTGAACGGTGCATCAAAGGGTTATCCACTCGTGGCAATGGTGCTTTCTACTGTGCACTGTACACATATTGGTTCTGTATCGCCTTCGTCGAGCGTACCCAAAGTGCCCACTCACACACGCATCGAACAGAATCAAATGACGGGCATGAAAGACAAGAGGATAGACACTGGGGCCGTGAGCGAGCGAGCGAAAGAGATGAATTCAAGCACACATTCACTCAGGCAGATGTGCTTGTGCCAGCAAACACACAAATACAGTGAAACCATTCGCGTTCATCTGTCGCTCGCTCGCTCCTTCGTTCGTTCGTTCGTTCGTTCGTTCGTTCGTTCGTGCAGTCGGTCGGTGATCTGTTCGCGAATGTCTGAGTCAGTGTCTGCTGTCAATTCCACATACAGTTGCTGCGTGGAGCCAGCCACTCCATGCAAGTAGTTTAACGGAAACCGTCAACGAGCAAGCAAGCACTCACCTGGTACTTTGCGCGACCAATAAAGAATCACAATTTATCGCATGAACTACATATTCTGCCTGTGTGCGACGACGGTGAAATTATTAGAATTCTTCCGAATCGAAATTAATTGTAAATGATCGGAGTGTGTGCGAAAGAGAAATTGTCTCGTTTGTTGAGTTCAGTGGTGGAATCGTACTTTCATCGTACCGCATCATCCGACCAGCCATCGACCAGCTAAACGGTTACCGGAAATCGATAGAACACAGCGAAAGTGGACTCTTTTTTCTCGGGATATTGCAACAAACGGGTGCTAAATTTAGACGAGATTGTTGATGCGATTTGAGGGATGCCATTGTATACAATTGAATCGGCGCACCGAAACATCGAAACCTGCTCCCGAAAAGAATACTTTTGATGATTTGACTGCACCAACGCCGAATATTTGAGCGATTCAGCATTTGTTTTGGCGCAGTTCTCAGCGCGTGCCACGCGATTTTGTCCTTCTTCTTCTCACTTTTTCGTTCGCATTCAGTGTAGCGGTTTTTGCGCGAAACGAGAGAGTGTTTTTAAAATAAACGGGCGAAGCGCTTAGCATCGAAAGCCGTTGATCGGCGTCCACACACCTCTCCGCATACATTTTCTATATATTATTTTGTTTTTTGTGTTTTTCCCGCTCACTCACTCTCTCGAATCTCGACATTTCTCACATTAGACATTGAACTCAATTCGGAAAAATTGAATGTGTGTGAGCGCGAAATAATCGTTACAGCATCCGAACGGTTACAGTCGACGATTGAATTATTTGAATGTGCATAGTTCGTGAGAAATGCACGGGAGAGGCGTGTAGCGTTACGTAGGCAAACACGCGCAGGCGCACACTCAGGGGCACACAACATACGCATCACGCGCGATTCATTAAATGAGGATAAATAATTGAATTCGGTCGAGCAACAAGAGCGCCAGCGAGAATTTTGGAAAGATAAAACGAAAGAGAAGAAAAACGTTTCGAAAAGTCGGCACCATGCAGTACCGTGCCATTGCATTATTTGTGGTCATTGTTTTTGCCACGCTATTGGGTTAGTATTGGAATGGACGTTGAATGGACGTTTGTCATGTGAATAATATAAGACGATGGCGACGGTCACATTGAGTACATAACATGCTATCGATGCAACGTGATCGGCGCCAAGCACTGAGATGATTTATTTGATTTTCACGAGCGAAATCGGCACACACCGGCCACCCGTCGCCAATCGCATGTCAATTCGATGTGCAACTGACTGTGCCTTTGTGTCTCATTTATTCCCTCGAAACGCGCTGACTCATTCTTCGCGCACAGAACAGAAGAACGAATGACGAACGAAATTGATGGAGAAAGAGTTTTCAGTCAAGTGGAATGCGTCTTTGTCTCTATCGCATTTTCCCTCCGCCTTCTGGCACACTTGTGCTCGAAGAGCTGTGCATTAGCACGTTCCGTTCGATGGATTTTCGGAAATCGTAGCCATTTTGCGTTCCCATCCAAATTCGCAGGTCGGTGGCACACAACCAGTCATTAACCTCATCAAATCACGCACAAAATGGCCAAAACACGAAAAAACGAAAGTCGCGCGAGAAATTTTACGCGTTGTTTATTGAAATCGAACGGTTCGCATTTAATGTTTTGATCAGCGCAAACCGCTGGCCGAAAAAACACAAATACGAATTATCATATCGAATAAGTGAATATTGCAGGTTGGTGACTGGTGAAGCCAGGCCGCGTGAAAACGGTAAACAAATTTCGGTTTTTGATTTTGTGTTCGCTTGTCGGCCGTTCGGTCCAATCAACATTCGCCGGTCTGTTCAAAGCCGACGTCAGCACACTGGCACACTGACGTACGAGATTCATGGCCATCAAGTCTTCGAAACTGACTTTGGATTGATTCGTTTCGTCGCGTTTTGTTTTCATCTCTGCCTGACTATTAGCGAAACACATTCTCTATCAACAAATTTCTAATGAAAGCGAATTGGTGTCGCCGCCGATCCGTCGACGGAATGCCAATACACACAAATACGTCGAATTATTTATTCAAAAAGTCTCCATTTCGCTCATCTAGCCCTTCACGTGTGCGGTGCTGAACGATAAATAGGGCCAAATGTTGCCATTCGAATGTTGCCATTCATTTCAGACATTCGAATGTTTTTGTGTCTGATGATGTTGCGTCCGAATGTAAACCTATCAACGCGTCCCGCACACGAATCATCTAACGAAATCGGAAAAAAGTGAATGAAAGCCGAAGAGAGAATGACACATTTTTTCTTGTGTTTGGTTTTCATGACAGCGGAAATCGAATTGGTGAAATCACCAACAAATGTAATCGCTCGATAAATGGAAAGGTTCTGTTATTCTGTTCTTGCCGAAATTCGATGCGTGAAACATGCTCATTCGTTTGCCACAATCATACACTTGTCTCGGATGTACAAGAACGATGCGCTCTTCCATCGGGACAATGTCGAGCGCAGCGGTAAATGTGAATGACATCATTTTCGCCATATGTTTTACGTTTTACGCAAAATTGTTGAGAAACCGCCGGGGATGATGCAAAAAAAAGCAAAAAAGCGGTCGTATCCCAACGGCGACACGCGAACCACACAGAAGAACTCTATTCGACGAATGGTGCCCGTTTACGGAGAAATGATAATGCATTGCATGAGTCGCTGACAGACGAACGAAGCAGTCGTCGTCTCTGTATGATTCAGCACTCGGCACGCACAACAGCATATGTGTGCCACATCACTTGGATCCGCCAATCCGCACGAAAAACGGCACACATTCGTTGTTCACTCTCTCCACTCCACAACACACATTTTCCGCAAGCATCAGCTTACGCGCTTGTAGCGTGCTCGCATACCAATATGGGGCATCAAAAATATGTAATGTGATTCATTGCCTCGTTTCACAAGCTCAGTGCAAAAGTCAACAGTCGCGCTTGCAGCGCAAATGTTCGGAATTAATCATTGTGGCACGGTCGACGTGAAATATTTCCGTTGAAATGCAAGTGGCGCGGGGACTTGACTACTGTACGCGCCAGCGATCGCTAGCCGCCACGTGATGACGTTCGAAAAATCAAACCAAAACCGTCGACCATGAAGAGCGACGAACTTCATCCAAATGAATGGCACACAACTTTTCCGCGAACATCGTTCGGACGGTCATCTACTTTGTACTTCGGTGTTCATGCTCGTGCGTGTTGATGCGAATATGAATTTTTCAGATGGTGAAGAGGCAAAAAACACTGGTTTATATGAGAGTGTTGCGGCCCTATCGTGTCAATTCAATGTCCCATTTTATAATATCATATTATGTGACACGCACAGGCCGACCATTAGCGCCCGTGCGACGAGCCAACGATTTGCGTCAATTTACCGTTCATTGCGTACACAAGGCCAACGCTTACCGCATGTTTCGATCGCTAGGGCATTGTGTTTTCGCCCCTAGAGCTGGTCGCTTTCGAAAATTCAGCGAAAAAAAATGTCTATAAAAATAAGAACGCATCATCCAGTGATAAGCCCACGAGAACAGGAGTGCAGTCCGAGTCTCGAAAATAAGTACACAAACACAATGGGAGACGATTTATGTTGTTGTTGTCATTTTCGCTCTCGCGAACGACGATAAAATATTAAAAAACGGAAAAAAAGAAAACATAAACATTGAAGTACGCAAGTACAATGCGAGAGTGGCAATAAACGAAGCGAAAAACAAACGCGATTGAAGTATCGTGCGCAGCGCTGCTATAGATTAGATTGGCACGGTTGCCCCATACAGCTGCATCTTACACGAATGACAGCACGTACGGTGTACATGTACACCTTATACAAATATGGGACGTCGTATGGATGTGTCGTCGTTGCCGGCCCAATGTGCTATTTACTGTTCTTGTTTGTTTCCGACGGTGGCACACACGTCGCATCGACGTCGGCAACGACAACGGCGACAATGGCATTAACAATAAAATTCAAGAAGGAAAAAGAAGGAGAAAAATGTTTAATGAATAAACGGCCAGACACCTGGCCCATTAGCATATGTCCCATGTTTGCATTTTTGTTCTTATTTCCTCTACAATTCTATATTGTTCGGAGGAATGGTGATACGGTCCATGGGCAATGGGCAACCGTTGAACTGGCGGTGATGGCGGTGTCATGCAGTTGACCATCGATGCTATCTAAAAATATCATTCGAAACGCATGCAATCATGTATTTATCCATTCGGGTGTGCATGCTTTATCGTCCATAAATGCCGTAAATATCGACGAAATCATTTCGAACACCAATGGACTGCATTGATCTTTTCACGTTTTTTTTGCACCAAAATGGAATTGCGCCTGGCCTGGACCTTGTGCGTTGGACTTGATTTGGCTTGTGTCACCTGATTGCGACCACGTCACGCAACACAATGAGAAGAAATTCTCCGCTAAATATAGATCACGAACGCAATGCACTCAAGCCGTACGGCCCCCGTATACGAGCACAATAAAATGCAAGGATTTCGGTGCAATTGAACGAAAAATGCCGAAAATAAAATGGAAAGAAAAATTGTGCACGATCACATTGAGCGATACCAGAAATGGCACACTCAGCAAATGCGTATGAATGCAGGTTGTCCCATATACGGCATCGATCGTATGAAGTGACTGGTGTCGGTGTGCGCCGTGAACCGTATATGGCAAATACAATGGATATCATTTTATTGGCGCATACGGAAAGAGCATTCGTCACAACGTGATTCATCGCATTTTTGTCGTTGACAACACCAACCGCAACGATGGTGATATCAAATAATAATAATAATGATAATATGTAATAGAAACGGAACAGGGGCATCCGCTGTATGTGTCCACTTTATCTACCATGCTCAGCTCCGCTCAGCTAGTCTCGAACGGCCGAAACGGCGAGCACATTTTGGGGCGTGCATTGAACACGCATTGAACAGAAACGGAATCCCTCGTTCAATTGTATTCTCTGCTTTTTCACATTTCGTCTTGAATTCCATCGACCTCTACATTCGAATTTGTGGCCCGGAGCCCGTGGGTATGCCGTAAGACGCTGTACCATATCAAATTGTTCGAATTAATTTACGCTTCTTACAAAGCTTCAAACCCCAGAGCCATACGAATAACGTGCACACACACACACGCGGATCGGAATGTAAAGAACAGAAAAACGGTTCGGTTGAGAAGATGAGCGCTCACTGCCATCATCGTTCTTATACAATTGAGTTTCTTTCCACTTTATTCTTCCTCATTTGCCACCGCATAGAACATATGCGTCCGTGGACATGTGGACGAGCATTCGATCGTATTCAACGGTCAATAGACACAAACACACACACACACCCATTCGTATGGAATGTAAATTCAAGTTCAAAGACTCAACGAATTCGAGCGATTTCTTCTGGATAATTATTATATTGTTGTTTTCCGTAACACAGCATATTGGCTGTTTCCTTTCGATATTTGTTTGTGTCGGACAGTGCCCGAGCTGGTTCCAAAACATTCAGAATTGATAAATTAGCAATCGATGGCGTTCCTCGATTCGCGAATACATTCGGGTGGGTAGGAGTAATGGGTAATAATTAATTCGCCAGCCAATTAGCGGTATGCGAACCGATTGTAACATGGGCGCACGCAACCCGAAGACGTATCAACTATGAATACCAAAATATTTTTATCGAATTGTATGCAATCCGGTCATATCCGCACCCGGTCATTGGTGAATGTATAATGTGCCGACCAAGCGGCAAGACGTTACGCACTGATGGTGACGAACAGTAATCGTTTGCGATGGATGAGTGCGAGTACATAAATGGGGCCGCCTGGTTGTCGCTACGAAGATACCTTCACTTCATCACTTCAGCAGGCGCCACTTTAATTCATTTTTATTTTCTTTCTCTGTGAACTGATCTACTTGACGATTTCACTCATTAGTCAGTTTAATAGAAGAAGAAGAAAAAAGTGGTTTGCACAACGCACGCACGATCGTCATCAATTTATTCAATTGAAGTCGTATGATTGTTCCTTAAATAGGCCAAAGAGCGGAGTAGAAGAAATCATGCTCGCAGTGCTGAAGCTGTTCCTCGTTCTCGTCTTCTCAATGTAATTCTATTCGACTCGTGGTAGCCATTAAAATATTCGTACCGACTTTTGAGATTTCTTTCCGAAATCATGTTCTGTAAAAGTAAAAGTCGTTGATATCGCGCAATCGAGTCATCGATGTGTCCGAAAAAACTATAAAAGAAACATTCTGACACCCGTCAGCCACTACGTTGGACACGTCCTCGTTTTCAATTAATATTGGTGTGTTGGACGAATGGTTTTGTGCGTTTGCCGTTTGATCAGCCCCGTCACGGTAATCGAACCTCGTCAAAATCAATTTGAGAAATACCATTTTCAAAGACGATCCACATGGTCGTTGCAAATATATAGTAGCCGGCTCTTACACTTTTTAATGCCTTATTTCGTTTCAATGCGGACGAAATCACTATAATTTTTTTCAGCTTACGGCAAATTCAATCAGTTCGAATATGTTGATGAGATGAATGGGACTTGTTATGATTTTAGTGGAATGCATCGCAATGGCCGTGCGTTTCGACCTCTCCCTCTCTGTCTCAGTCACGAAATGTGACGTGATCGCTTTTACAGAGATCGGAACAAATAGAGTAATTCATCTAGTTGAATTCGGTGGCTCATTTAACGATTTAGACAATTAGGGATTACAATGCGAATCAGACGTGTGTGACGCATGTGAAAACGTTTATTAAAATGAAAAACAAAATATTATGCTTTGCAGACGAAACGAGCGCTATAAAATGTTATGAATGCACCGCTGGACCCACATCGACTCGTCGAAATCAAACGCAGCATCTTTGCTCGAAATTCGATGGCAGCGATGAGTATTTGGTGGACTGTCCCTATTCAACGATGTGCATGAAAAAAGTCTACCAATTGCAGTTAATGGATGGAAAAGTCATTGAGACGTTCAGCCGCAATTGTGCCCACCAAAAGTACACGGAAATGGTAAGCATTTGCAAATTAACCTGAACGCGACACCCGAATTCCGGTGCATCAATTACATTTTTCAAATTAATTTTTATTCGAAATTTTGAAATCGATTTGTGGCGAACGAAAATGCGCACCGCAACGTTATTCGATGGTCGGAGGCCGTTGATTTTTGAGACCGCCTCGGATGAATAATTCACAACTTCGTAATGGGTTGCGTGGTGTGACCACTGAATGCCGAACACCGTTTCGCATTCAAAAACAAAACCATTTCCGGTTGTCTACCTGGTGCCGGAATTCGAATGGGATCGCGTGCATTTTTCGCGTCGTACATTAAAATGCAGTTTAGATATTATTGAATGGTCGCGAAATAGCAGTATCCACCACACCGTTTCTATTTCTCTCTTCTTCTCTCCATTTCGTATGCCAGGTACTGAAAGACAATAGTTGGCGAGACGAAAATACAGTTGAAGAGCCATACGAGGAGGGCTGCATCACGCAGAAAGAAAACAATGGCAAGAATACAATTTATTGCCACTGCCGTGGTGCATATTGCAACAGTGCGCCCAAGGACAGTCCCAGCTATCACACAGATGCAATGGCCGTAATATTCGTATTCAATGCAATGAAATATTTACGCAACATTGACTAACCGCGTCACATACATCTACGACACGACTGATTTATCTACTGACCGAGTGGATGCGGCCAAAATGGCAGACGGAAACGGATGGAACTGGGTGTGTACAAAAGTACAAGTATGATGGCACGCCCTGACGCGTCGCACCGATAAGAAACACTCCGACGATGCGGCAAAGAATGAAACAAAAACAAAACTTTTGTGATTGTGATATTAATAGTTTTTACACACATTTGAATTATGTAAATGGAAATGAATAGAATAAATATAGAGAAACCCACGAAGGTGTGAAATAGGAGGTTCTTGATCGGGGATGATTGGGAGCTTCGGTGCTCTTACTCTCATAGAATCATTGTATGTAGTACCATTCTTATCAGAAACATCACAGCACTTGCCGTTCGCACAATTGATTAAATTCAACATATTCCGTGCTGTCAGCCCAAATGCACACTTTCGTTTAGAATAATTGAAAAAAATCACTCACCGCATTGTCGTTTTCAACCAAACACAAGAATACGACATCCTCTCGTAGTAGGCGAACGGCTGCGTGTAGCGGATGCTTCGTTTTACTCTTCAGCATTTTATACAGTAATGGTCCGGACATGTGCTCGAAATCTTGGGGCGTTAAATCGTCCCAATGCGTTGAAATCAATCCCGAACAATATTCGAGCAAACTGGATGCACCAACCTCTTCGGCAACGCAATAGAAACGCACACAAGATCGTACAACGACCGAGGAAACCAGTGCACGTTCACACAAGCCCAACAAACCGGGCAATTGGAAGCGATGTGAAGCTCTCAATAGTCCCAGCGCCAATGTGTCGTGCTGCAGATCGATGACATCCGTATAGATCCAACGCAGGAGTGCGTATCCAATGTCCGTTTCAAGGTCGCTCCAGTCTGATGGTGCGTAAATGCGTGAAAAGCGATTTTTCGTTTTGCGAATTGCAAAGAGCCCAGGTACTCACCAAGTTCACTGATATCGGCCAATACTTCTTCACGCCATTCTTCGGACCGAGCATTCAGAACGAATTTGTGCGCCGGAATTGTCTTGTCGCTTAGTCGTATCGTCAGGTCCGAATAGGTTTTTCGGCCATACAATGAGGCAACTGTTATCGCCAAACGCGACACAAAACTACTGAATTCCCCCAAATCGGTGTCGCCGCTGGCCGCGGCGGCTTTGCTGTATTTTCGTTCAAGTTCGGCATAGTTTCGTTGTAATTTTGTGTATTCTTCTTTCAGCAGAGACAAATGCTTTTCGAGTTTTTCTACTGAATCGCCAGTGCCTGCAATGAAAACTCAATCAAATCAACATAATGCCATTCCACAAGATATACGGCAGCGGGTTCATTTAGCAACAGGTATAGCTGTGTATGTAACTAATTTTTGGATCATGCGTCAGTCGTTCGTCAGACAACATCGCTTCAATTGAATCGTGCAAATCGTGTGAAATCATAATTCGTTCAATGTTGCGAATGGTCAATGGTTGGCTTGTTTCGAGTGAAATTTCGACGCCCCTACTACTGTTTTGATTTGATGTCCATTTGGTTTGTAGCTCTTTCCTTCTCTTCGTGCATTTCACATCTCAATATGATTGATATTCAGTGTCATTGTGAATAGATTTTTTGTACCATCGAACGCGATGAGGAAAATAAATGAACCGCATCCACAAGCCAAGTACTTACTCATTTTTGGGCGGCGAGTTTCTTCTTTTCTTGCGTCGAACGTATTAGGACTTTGTATCCGGTTTTGCGAGTCTCACCGAATCGGGAATTTATCTCGTATATTAATAGTGATTTAATTGAGTTTCAATCTCTTTATTTCATGTATTTGGATTACTCCATCGGTATCTGTCAATGTCAGTTGGAAGCACCGTGTTCAGCACTCAGCGCTGCGATTGCTGAATACATCCATTTTTAGAGTACGCTTTGCCACATAGATACTTACTGCGACTTGCTCGAACGCCATATGAATACTTTGCGATGACGGAGAAAAGGAGACCCAAATCATTTTGAAGAGGTTCGAAAACTAAAGCTTTATTGTACACAGTTTATTTTCTATCAATTTTGTATGACCGCTTGATGCGCTTGCGAAACGTTGTGACAATGACAACAGCTCTTGGGACGAACAAATCATACACTTATACACTTGAAGTACCGCAGCCAGCAAATACGTATTTTTCGTGCCGGGTCTTACATTCCGGGTAAAAGTTTCGAGAAGATGGCATTAGTAGACATGCTATGTCAAAACTCTATGATATTTATTATGACATTTTGCCTCCGAACACAAATAATAACTTCCAATAGTTCAGCCGTGAGATGCATTTATAATTTGCGCTTTCGGTTGAAATGAATTTATCGCGTGAACACTTTCAGGCGACGATTTGTCCCGTCTTTGAGGAGTCCTTCACTCGGAGCATCGGAAGGCTTCAATCAGTTTTTGGCGGTGAAGCACCATCAAAAATCAACATTTATCGCTGATATGGAGATTCCAAACGCGGCCAGGTCTCAGTGACGAACCACGTGAAGGTCCTCCTGACACGGCGGTCACTTTAGCAAATAGCGTCGCCGTGCACAACATGATCGGTGCGTGAGGAAAGCCTGGATATTCATCGCGTCATTGAAGGAAGACCGGAAGGTGTGAGCAAATGATCAACAAATATGAGCGCGGCCTGAGGTATGCGGAATCATAACAGGCGATGAAACATGCGGATGTACTGAGCTAGTCGACACAGTCAGTCTTCCCAGCAAAGAAGTGAAGCGAGCGAGCAGTACTGGGAAGCGAATGGCATCATTTTTGGGTTGTCAGCCGGGAGTTTTCAGAAAAGTGCGTGAAATACAATCAAGAAGTATTCCGCCGTTCGTTCGAATAATCGAAGCAGGAAGCAGTTCATTGAAGTCTCCGCCATAGAGTCCAGCGGTTGGAGTCTAAGAAAACCATGTTTCAAAGGCAAATTCAGAACGGCTGCTTTAACGACTGATTTGTTCGAAGACAAAGGTGCACAGATCCTCATGGTGAATAAACAATAAACCAATTCTAGAATTTAATGCATAATACCATTTTCCCAAAACTTTTTTAGTTACCTACGTACAATGCGAATGTTCTTCAGTCATGAAAGTTGGCTGTGACCCTGTGACATTCATTATTTATTCTTCAAAGAAAAACAGGGGCTCGATGGATTCGATGGATGGATCGACAATCGCGACTTGGAAGAGGCATCAGCACCGGGACATCATCTGGATGCGGTTGCGGCGATTGCACTGTCACAATCACCACATTTTTATACGAACATTTCAATATTTTCCAGTGATTTCCTCTTCCAAGTGAAGCGTATCATAGCAAAGCATAAACCGAATGCTCGGTGCTCATTTTCGATGCAAAATCACTTTCGCAATGTCAAATGCGTAATCATATCCGTTCTTTCCGTGCGAGAAATGACATATTGCTGTTTGAATTTCGATTTTTTTTTTCATGTTGTGCACTTGAAAATTTCAGTCCGAAAAATGAAAAAATCAATTTCCCGGTAATTCGATGTCACAAACATGTTTCGTTCTGGCCAAATGCCTTTTCGAGCACTTATCGAATTTCGTTCCCCTTTGCTATGTTTGTTCTGGATTTGTGTACAGAATTAGTTGGGACATGCCCTGTCTCAGGCACGTTGAACAAATAAATTACATATTCGGTTCGATAGTTATGATCAGGTTTGGTTAATTTTTTCCAAATTAAAATGTGCCATCACAATACAGTAGTAGGTTCGTTGAACCATTTTATTCTTTATTACTGGAGATGATTGTAGTATAGAATATAGGTAAATATGCCTTTTTATCCATCAGATTTTCGAATATGTGCTGAAACTGTTCAGTGTTAGAAATATTATTACTCACAGGGGAAAAAATGCCTTGAAACGTCTTACTAATTACTCGTTTTTGTCTCAAATACACTGACTAGTAATGTCTTACTTGATTCCGTCTAAAGTTTGTATGGATTAGACGAGTCAAAAGTACTACGCCGCCATATTCGTTCCAGCGCATTCTGACAAAAATCAATATGGCGGTCTAGTAATTTTCGCCGTCTAATCCATACAAACTTTAGACGGAATCAAGTGAGACATTGCTAGTAAGTGTATTGAGAGAAAAATTAGTAATTCGTAAGACGTTTTGAGACATTTTATTCCCTGTGTGTCTGGAAAAATTGAGTTTTCGTCGTTCTTGCTCGAATGGATGTGGTCTGACCAAGATACATTATTGTATTTGAGGCAAGATTGATTTTTCAAAGACAAAAAAGAAGAATTCGTTCAAATCAAAGCAACGCTCGAATGACGTAGTATATATTACTAGTTGTTGTTCAATCGGCTAAACTTCAATTGATTAGTTTTTATTTTATTATTTGAATTGAATAAAATTCCTTTTAAATGTTCATTTATTCTGCGCTATGCGTTGATATTCCGAGGAAATTGTAAACTTATCAATGTATATTCAGAATAGTTCAGTAGTAAAGAGCGTTGAAAGTATTTCTACGAATATCCGAAAATTGGTTCTACGAATTTTCTGGATTGCGTTTTCATGAAATGATTTTATTCCTTGTTTGACCATCTCACGTGTATGAATCGCAGCCGCTCTATCGATGGCACATATATATATTATTTCTTTTTATACTCTAAATGTATTTCATTAAGCTATACATAATATATTATGATGGTCCCAAGAATGATAATAATATAATTAAATTTATTACATTATATCATTGTTATTATGGCTATCATATTTCATATACACGTAAATGTTTGTTAAAAGCCTAAAATATTAAATTTTGGTTGGAGAACTACCGTAGGTTCAATGTTGTGGAGTAGATATTATTTTCTTTCATTTTATTATTATTATTATTATTTTTATTATTTCTATAACTATTCTTAATATTATTAATGATAACAGGGATTCTCATTTGATAAAGCTAAAAAAAGGCTTAGGATTCATTTCTGAAAAAAGTTGTTGGTTGAGTAAAATTGTTGGTTAATTTTCTTTCTCTGAAAGATTTTCTCCAATAATTTTCGTGATCAATTAATTTGATTTTGACTTCACTGCCTAAAAGTGATATGAACGTTTGTATGTTCGACTCAGAAATCCTTGAATTTCATATATGTTTTTTCCTCTCTATTTCTTTTTCGCCTAAAATATGCTCGGGATTAAAATATATCGTTCCTGGAACGCGAATGAGTCCGTTCCGAGTTTCGAGTATTCAATTTCGTCATTGAACGCTTTCGTCATTTCGTCATTGTGTGTGATGACAAGACTTCATATACCTTTCTGATCCGTGCACACAAATTTGATGACATTATTGAATACAAAACAAGCCAATTCTCGTTTCTTCAGCGGGATTCGGAGTGTCATTCAGGATTTAGCATTTGATGTTTCTTTCGCTTATTTTATTCTTTCATTCTCTCTCTATGAGATTGCAACTAGTTTATCTACTAATCTAAGCATATAGATTAAAGCGTATGGATCGATTGGTCATGAGATTTCACAATTTTATGTACAATTCAAATAAGTAATAATTCCAATTCCAATCGGAACGCACCATCAATGAATTGAGACTCTCTCTCTCTCTCACTCTCTGTCACACATGTATCAGGAGAAATCGGCGCTAACCGGGATGCGCAATTCCAATTAAAAATCATACATTTTCGCACCTCATTGCCCAACCTGAAATATAGCTTCAATGATTTATTTTCTCGAATAATAACCAGGAAAGAGGCGAAGTAAAATTAATGTCATAATTCGACATATTAAAAGTCAATTCACTTGGATATTTGTTGATAACGACAGGCTACTGAATAGTATAGTTCAGCTCGGACGTGATTCTACATATGCCGATTTGTGCCGAGCTCACATATATTTTCAGTCAAATTGTCAGTTTAAATATTTTATTTGCGCCAAATCAGCTCACAATTCATGTTTTCCGTACGAAACAGACAGTTTGTACGTGTGAGTGTGTGTGCAAAGTAACGAACGGCCTTCAATCATTTTCCATTGGCAATTTCATCTTAATGGCTAAAGCTTAAAATTCATAAAATTTTGTGTGATCGTGCGTCAAACTGCTGACGAGCCCAGTTGTGCCGGATATTCATCACATTCAACATTTAGAAAAATTTCATGTACAGGATTTGACGGTTTACTTATACAATTACGTTTACGATTTATAAATGTGCGGTATTTGTGCACACATTATCTGATTTTTCTACGACATTCGGATCCTTTTCCTACGCAGGTATAATATACTGGCATTTTTTTCCATTAAAATATGCACCGAACCGATCAAAACGGTACGAAAAAAAAAATCAAAACTGATGCTTATTGCACATTTTTACCCACAGGTTACCTAATACCTAATCATTAGTACTACCAAAAATCAATGTGTTATCTAAAAATGTTTCAATATCACCCATATTATATTATAATAGACAGCACGATTTAGTATGTAGAATTGTTGATTAGAAGGAGAAAAAAATGGCGCGAATGGCAGGAGCACCGATGGTGCATCGGCTTCGAGCTATTGCTCGTTAAACGATGCCGTCAGTTTCATTTGAGGATTCACTGCATGGACTCACAACGCCCTCGCTAACCGATGGCAAAATATTATCACTTGAAATTTGTCTGCGAGAGAAAGGTGAAGAAGAAAAAAATGGCAGGATTGTGTGAAGCGACTCATTTGCATAAGATCTTAAAACTGAAATCCACCTGCGTTACCTTTCGATCATGTGATATGCACCTGGAGCCGAATTAGATCGGCCGGCTCTCGTAAAACGTTCTAAACGGGAGCCGCCACGTTGTGGCGCTCGGCCTGATATACTTTTGGTGAACGGATTCTGGAACGAGTGCTTCTTCAGCATGGTTTTGATCAGAATCAATGTATCCAATTTCGGAATGCTTTTGACCACCGAATTAATGTCATCGTCGTTGACTTGTACCAATCGACAGTTGGCCTCTTCACTTGGCAATGGATGACTGTTGTGGCTCGTAACCCATACATGTTCCTATCGATCATTCCACATTAATATATTTGTTCCATAATTTCTGCATTAAATTGATTTTTGTAATGACGAAATGTAAGCTCCCACCTTAATTTGTGGCAGAGTCAAACGTTTGTTTGGATCCTTTTCGAGCATTCCTTCAATGACGTCTCGTAGTTCGGCACTGATCGGGATCGTCGCTGGAAAATGCAATCCATCATTTTTGATTTTTTCATAAACGGCCGGCACATT
>JANTFB010161853.1:0-10049 GCA_026546635.1 Porricondyla nigripennis | reverse complement strand
TTCGGTGGCGAAGAGAGTCGAGAGCGAGAAATTGAATCGCATTCGGGCGTCTGATGTCCGCCACATGTGCGGTACGCAGCGATACACTTCTCGATGGGCAGGCACATCACTTCGCCGTCGTCGTTGTCGTTGACGATGACAATTTGATGTCTGCGATTTGTGTTTTTTCAACAGCGCTCTTGCCATCCGCCTCTCCCCGGGCCCGAGTCAATAAGTCGCCAAACGGAACGTTCGTCTGCTGAATTTTAATCAGATCGAAAATTTGATTTTCCATCCGCCAGACATTCGATGTATTCGGTGCGCGTTCGATGGTCGCACAAAAAAGTTATCGAAAATTGAATTAATTCCATTCGGAACGGCACAAACATCGTTCGACTCCGACCCATTCGATGCGACGTGGCGAATGCGACTTTTGATTTTCGGTTGAAACCGAATCACGATGCGGACGATTTATTTATTTTTCCATTTTGTTGTTGTTTTTCTTTCGTCTTCCAATGCAGCACAACCGACGTTCAATGTGAAGCCTCAAGATCAGAAAATCGGTCTGAATGGGATCGCGTCGTTCGAGTGCCGCGCATCGGGCAACCCGCCGCCGTCGGTGTTCTGGACGAAAGAAGGTTCCCAAATGCTCATGTTTCCGGACAACTCGTACGGGCACATCCATGTGACGAATCAGGGAACGTTGCAAATCCGCGGTGTGCAGAAGGAGGACGCCGGCTATTTCGTGTGTTCGGCGTTGAGTGTGGCTGGCTCGGCGACGATACGGGCCTTCCTCCAAGTGACATCCGTCGACGACATTCCGCCGCCAATCATCCAAATCGGGCCGGCCAATCAAACGCTGCCCACGGGCAGTGTGGCAATGCTGCCGTGTCGCGCGATCGGAACGCCGGCGCCACGCATCCGCTGGTACAAGGATGGCATGCCACTGCAAACGGGACAACGCCTGATTATCGTGCAGAGTGGATCACTGAAAATTGACAGTAAGCGACGCCAGGATCAGGCCGGAGTGGCTGGAGTGGTGCTAATCAAATTGTAATCTTCACATTTGCAGATTTGCAATCGGTCGATACGGGCCACTATACGTGCACGGCGTCATCGGAAAGTGGCGAAACATCGTGGTCAGCATCGCTCACGGTAAGTGGTTGCAACGAACGGCAGCACTCGGGCTGCAGTCGTCGTCATCGACGTCGTCCCTTCGAATGCTTGCTGCGGCAGCCTGGTATCATCGTCGTCTCTTCCCGTTCATCGAGTTCTGAAGCGAAAAACTTTTCGCTTTTCGCATTATGATTACGAAAAAAACTTTTTCAATTTATTTTAATTTCAATGTGCTCCGGCTCGCCCGGTGAGCTGTGCTGGCATTGCTGACGCGCACTTCGTCGACGGTATCGATCGACGGCATGGGAGTGCTCTCTGGGCGGCTTGCGTCCACCGCATATTTATTCGAGTCGACTTCGCGTTCGGGGTCGCTGGGCTGGCTGGCTGGCAGTCGCTTCGGAACGGAATTTATGATTTTGTTGTTGTCGGCGACTACATCGAATGGAACGCGTTAATGCAGTCGGTGAGCCACAAGCGAACGATCCAACTTGCACTTAACTTAAATATTTTTTTTCGCCACTCTCCGTCCCTTGGGACACATTTGTTTGTTTGTCGCACACAGAATTGGTCGTCTTCAACGTTTTCCCTGTGTGGTGTCGGTGTCGGTCGCACCGTTCGATGTGCGATTTGTATTCTCACAATTTTTACGGCGAGAATCTTCGTTCCGTGCCGCGCACTGTCGCAAGCGCGCTTCGCTGGTCCATTTCTTCCGATCGATTTTCTCTCCTCTCGTCGGTTGGTCGTTGGCTGTTATTTCGGGACGCACGCTCGCGATTGCGGCCTCACCGTTGTGGCCTGGGTGCGTTGAGATGATCACGCGGAACACTACATAAAACGTTCGAAATTATGTGTTCCTGAGTTGACTCGGTAATGCGATGTAAATTAGGTTCATGAAATGAGTTCGAGGTTACGTTGTGTTGCTCGCGCGCTCCTTCTCGGTGCCGTCGAATGCACGTCTGATGCGTACGATGGCGAAGACAAGCGAACAAATTAGCTGTTTCGTTGATGAACGGCATCGTTCACGACACAGACACACACACGCGACGCGACTGAAAATCAGTGAAGACGCACATATGCAATCATCGGTCGCATAGCGATTGGAGTCAAGCCGATGCCGAACCCATGACATCGAACGTGTCTCCCGCTTCACTGGCAGCTCCAACCTCCAACTATATAGTTTCGGACGACGAACAACGGAAAACGCACGATTGGAATTTATTGTAGTCGAAACTGTGGGACTGACTGGCCGCACGAGGTGCGCTTCGGTCTCCGATACCGACCCGTTTCGACGCAGGCACGCACACACAGATAGTGCTCTCCGCCGGCCCGATGTGGCGTCGTCTGATGCCCGATTTGCTTTGGTTTTTGCTTTTGTTTTCGCTGCTCTTTATTTATTGACGGCGTGACGCGCGGTGGCTGAGCCGAACGACGGCGAACGGAGTGGAGACGCGCGCTTCATCGTTCGCCTCACATCTCGCTTCGTTTATTATGCAGTTCGCGTTATATTTTCGGATTACTCATTTCGTATGTTCGGTTGGTGCCCGTTCCAGCCATCGGGCCGCTCTCGCTACTGCACGTGTCATTTTCGATGTTCTTTTTCCCATTTTTCGTGCGTATCGGCGTCGTCACCGCCAGGCCGTCGATTCAACCTGTACGGCATCTGACGGCCCTTTGCCGATCCCAATCAATTGAATTCCCTTTTTTGATGCTGCGCCGGCAGCGGCCAATCGGTTTTTTCTATTTCTGTTTTCAATTCCCGAATCGATGATCAGTTGTCATTTCGGGCGCCGTCCGCCACAGACATCGCGCGCATAATTCCGCGTCTCATTTGTCGGAATGGGCGAAATTCATTGTTTCAATTTCCCAAAGTGAAACCCAATCGCTAATTTCATTTATATTATTTTGTTGACGTGGTCGCATTGCCGCGATGCTGATGCTCCCATTTTTGGGGCCCGGCGCGACCAATGCGAACATTAATCATCAAATTTATTTGCAAACGGCACACATACCGTGTGCGCTTGCCGCGGCCCTAGCCCTGCCCGTGTTTCCATCCGTTTTCGTTGCGAAATCACAATTATCAATTTCCGCGAGCATCGAATTTCACTTGCGCGGCAATTACGGCCGCGGCAGGTTGGGCTCTATCGCGAACTCCATTGCCAGTTCCACAGAGATCGAGAATATTTTGTTTCGTGTCGGTCAGGTCCCGACGAACGACGCACGCCAAATTGGTCTTCCGGTAACGAATATACATATTGTCGTGCGCGTCGGTGGGCCGCATAGCTCATTCGATTTTGGGCAAACAATGATCCCCCAGACCACGCGAATGCAATTTCGCATCCGCTGTCACCTTGTGCGTGCGTGCGTCGGCCAATTTGGCGGCATTGTTGTTTTCGGTCGGACGTGATGGAAATATGCTCCCCGAGAGTATTTTAAATTAATTAATTTCAACACATAATGATTAAATATATTCCGATATTGGCATTCATTAAGGTCTCCATTGCCCATTCAAATGCGTCCGCACAGTGCACACCACACAGACGCACAGGCACACGGGGCGAATGGGAAAAATTGATGCAAAACAGTCGATTCGATCGGGCGACACTGCTCCACCGTCGATGCGGACGCCACCATAAACAACATTCAAATTAATTAATTAAAACACAAATGCATTCGGAATGTGCCGACTCGACACCGGCATCGGCGATGGCTGAGCTGACGACGCATCGTTCGCATGCCCATTCGCACGTCGAACATGGGGACACATGTGATGATGATGCGGATGCTATTCAAATTCGCAGACGAAATGCAAATAGTTGAATGCAAATTTCGGTTCTGACGGCAAATTACAATTACATAATTGGCGAAATGTTGTCGTTTGGGTCGGGACGCACACAAACGAACACACGACCCCGGCCCCGGCTCCGGCCCAGGTCGGGCGATATCGTTACAAAATTATTTCGAATTGATTTCGAAATTTCGATACATAATTTCGATTCGATTTTCGTGGCTGGTGCCCGGGTGGGCCTGGACACGTGTGTTCCGCAGTTTTTTCTCGCTTCGATGTGCATGTATTTGCTCGATGCTGATGAATTTGTCAGTAAATATACGAATTAATTATTTGTTTCTATCGGTGCATGGTATGTGCTTGTGCAGCGTTCCCAGTTGGATGGGAAATGCGCGCCGGACTCTCAGGGCGCTTCGATTCGGAATCAGAATCGATGCGAGTGTGTGTCGGCTGTCGGCTGTCGGTGTTCCCATTCATTCGTAAGCGACCAGGGGAAACAAATTTTTTCCTCGTCTGATTTATTCTGATCGATGGTAGTCGACAGCGACACAACAGACAACAAGCCTATATTTACCGTTTTGTGAGCTGATGGCACGGACACGGGTGCACGCGAACGCGAACGTTAACATGACGGAGCATGGCGAATGCGAACCGAAAAAGCCAAACCAATTTGGCGTAAAACAGTGTCACCAAATGGGAAACACTCAATTGGCTGGCCCGCGCTGTGAGGCCAGCCAACCGACCGAACTCAACCAGAAGCGAAAACAAAACAAAACAATAGACGCGCGATTGCAGGGCAGACGAGTAAGCGAGCGCGGGCACACAAACACGAAAAATGGTTATGCGTAAATCATTAGACGGCAAGTTTTATTGCCGCCAATAAATTTGGTGGATTTTTGTGCGGAGCGCGCACGCAGCCCGCCCGGTTCGGTGGACGGCCTGGCCACGGCCGCCGCCGTCGCATTCGGGCCAGTGTGTCGTTGGAAATTGGCGCGCGACTAGATTTCCGTGTGTTGTTTCGCCTTTTGTGCATTTTCCGCCGACACCGATAAATTCCGCACTGTTTGCGTAAAATATCGCCGGCTCGCTGTGTGCCTGTGCACTGGGACAAAACGGTTCGCATTCATCCGTTGTTCGTTGTGCGGGTGTGCAACGAGTGTGGATATGCCATTGTTCGGGTTCCACGTGCCTCCTTTCCCGTGCACTCCTGTGTCTCGCATCAGGTTATGACTCTCATTCATTATTTATCATGCCACGCCGTTCCAACTGTCAGGCTAATGTGTTTTCTCTCCCCGGATACCATATTTTGCAGGTGGAAAAAAGCGGAAGTTTAAATTTGCATCGTACACCCGATCCGAGCACATTTCCGGCGCCGCCGGGCACACCCCGGGTGGTTAATGTCACCGAAAGCAGCGTCACCATCACATGGGCAAAGAGCCAAGATCGGCCGGGCGCAACGTCTCTAATCGGGTAAGTGCTGGAACAATTCCTATCGTGGCTTCGGCTGGCCTGGCCTCGTCTGCCCGTCTGAGCTTTTCTGGTGCATGATGGAATACGAACGGGCTCGTTGCGAGCGCACACTGCTCAGTGCAAACACACATTACGCCGAGTGCTTTCCCGAGCAATCTAATAAATTTAGGAATTCCATTACACATTAGTAGGTTTCGCGTGATTGTAAATATCGCGCGAAAATAAAAATGCGAGCGAATGTGTTCCAGCCGAAGGGCAGGCGACAGTGTGAATGAATGGCGTAGTGGAGCCAGTGAACGGCGAGCGATGAGCCACTTTCGAAGAGAACAGAAACAGCATTCTCGATGCTCACATCGACGCCGGCATTCTCCCGTTTCCAGGAGTGCTCGAATAAATTGGCGTTACGCTGAGACCAACGACAAACATGTGCACATATAGCGAGAGACACACGACACACAACACACCGAGAATGTGAGAGACTAACGAGAAATCGGGAAATGAATGGGCAAAACCATAAATAAGATCTTTTCCACGCACAACTTCAAAGTATTTAGCGAATTTTAATTAAACGTCGCCTCCGTAGGTAAAATCGCAATAAAAGCGGAGCGAAGCAGATGAATGCGATGCACTAGCTCATACATGGTCGTGCTCTGGTCCGGGCCCCGGTTCCGGCTCGCATACCAGTTGCGACTGTGTCTATTTCGTGTGCACTCTTGGCTCTGTCGTCTGGTTTGGTTGCCACCAAATTCTGTGCAACATTCCAACCGAACGAATGTACGGCGCCGAACGAACACTACACATGGCGACGTGGTCGGTGCGCTAGTGTAAATCATTCGGCTCGGAGGAAGCAGACAATACAATTTTCAAGAAAATGCAAACGAATTTCTCGTATGAGCCGTTCATGGCCCACGTGCCCGTGCACCGACAACCGGCGGCCAGCGCACGCAACTCGCAACGTCTCATCCAATTCTGTGTGTGGTTTTCAATTGCACCAACTCGGGCCGTCCGGCGGCCGTAAATTTATCGATGAAGCCATTAGGAAACTACTTTATTAGGAATCGATTTATTCGTGCGATTAATCCGGTTTTATGCGTCGCTTGCGGCAATCGCCGAAATTCCACTGCGCAGCGCTCCGTTGAATGAGAAATAAATTGCGAAAAGAGTCATTATAATGATCGAGAGCAGCGTGCGGTCACTGACAAAGTTTGCGCAAATGGGCAAAGTCCTGAGCACTCGTCTCCGTGCAAAGAATGATATCGATGACGGGACGTCGCTGCGCCAACTCAGTCGACTGGCTGCACGACCAATTCATTTTGGGTTAATTTCCAGTTTTGAGATAATGATGACTAAGGCGACCGGCGTTGGAGGTTGGAGGGCGGAAACGCCAGGAACACACACGCAAATGACAGAATGGCCGGTCGGTCGGTGGATCGATGGCTCAGCATGAGTTTGTCATGCCACATCACCACATGCGATGCATATTCCGCGTGAAGGCACGCCGCACATGAATAATTGATTGGAAGCACGCAGCGTGATGGAGAGGAGTCCGGGAAAAGCTAAATATCTCGGCGGCGCAAAAATTAATCAAAAATTTATCAAGTTTGCCGAACATCGGCCCGAATTTTCATAATAATCCGTAATAAATAATCCATTTCGCTTTCGCATTGTTACCGCTCCGCCCCCGGTCCGTGTTCCGCTGGCTGCGTTCGCACCCAGAGCCAGCCAAACAGAGCAACGATCGACCAAAATGGATGTGTTGATTCCACTTTTGACGTCGAGTCGATATGCCTCTGCTGGAAAAGTTTGCGCGACATGCGACAATGACAATGTTTTCACAAATGCCTCGTCCTCGTCCTCGTGCTCGTGCTCGGTGCTTCCCACCCTCTTCCGCATCTTCGTTTTCTCGTCTTCCATTCCGTTGCATATGGGTGGGTTTGTGTGTGTTGCCGCTGTCGCTGCTGTGCAGTGGCCCGAAGAGCCGTGAGTGTGTGTGTGTTTTTAATCTTATTAAAATATGATTAGAAAAATTCCCAACGCCACCCACACACAGCACACATTCACGTGCCTCGTGCCGTGCGTATCCATGCGCATTTAAGCCTCTTATGAAAAATATAATAGAGCGGGGCGAGAGGAGATATAGCGAGATAGGTGGGAGTAGGGAGGGTTAGGGAGAAGAAGAGGAGAGAAGAGAAGGTAGGGCTGGCAACTGATGGGGAGATAAGGAGAGCGACAGGGAACGGAAAAGGAAGAGAAGGAAACGGGACAGAGAGAGGGAGCGAGAAAGGCGGAGAGGAGCACCGCCAAAGTGAAAATCTACCGCCTTCGCCACAACATTGGCACCGGCAGCGCACCATCCAGATAAATTAAACCATTTCCCATCTGCGAGAATGTCGTGTAACAACTCGAATGTAAATTTCTGCGTCGGGTTGTTTGTCTTGCGCTGGCGTATGCGAAGCCACATGAGAATGGAATGGCAAAAAACAACAACGACAGCGGGCGGAAACAAACAAAAACGATCCACCCGAGAGGCCCCGGCTCGTACTCACCACAACTCAAAATACACATTATTCCAGCGACGCACAGTCGCGCGCGCCTCGTATCTTTCGGTGGTTTTTCGACACTCGAATAGTGCAGAATGACAGCGGCAGCCGTGAAGGCGACAGCACCAGCAACCGGAGCCAGAGCATGTGTGCCGTCGATTCTGCCGCATAGACATATTCGCTTTCGCTCGCTCTCGTCCGCACCCCAGACATAATGCGCTCACTTGCGGTGGCAATTTTTATGCGATTAAATGTACGAGCAGCGAACGCCACGAACGCACCGTCGTCTCCCGCAACAATGACAGCCGTTTGCATGCGCGCTGATCCGCGCACACACACTCGCCCATCTGAAATTTATCTTGGAAGATGAAAAACCGAAAATTGTCCCCGGTACAACGCAGCGCGACGACGACGACGAATGGGAATGTGCTGGATGTTCCTGCGTCGCACGACGACGGCATTGTGTGTTGTGTGCGAAACGAAACGCGCACGCGAACGAACATCTCAAAGTTTAATTTTGAATTTTGAGTCTGGCGCTTCTATCGCTTGTTTTGTTCGCGTTTTTCTCGCTCGCTCCCGCTCTCTCGCGGCCTTGCAGCCCAGACAGACCAGGAGAATGCGATGCGTCGCAGACATCAGCGACAACTAATGAGGAGGACTGGCATTTGTTGCGTCTGCCCCATCAGTGTCTTCATCCGCATTTCGCCGTTTTTGTGCGAAAAAAGGAAAAAACATTTTTCGACGGCGAAAGTTCTAACTTTTTGTCATGTGAAAATGGCGAACGGGGCTGAAGGGCTTTCCGCCCCGTCTTCGTCACACGATTTGCGTTGCCGTTCGCCTGCCATGAATTTATGACAGTTTGGCGAAATGTTCGTTGAATTAGAATTGCTCGGTGATATGCCATCCGAACATCCAACCGTCGAGAAATTATTTATTCATTCGCATGCGAATGTGTGTGTGTGTGCTGGGGCACTCTGGACTGTGCGTGCGTGCGTTGCCGTGCAGCGATTGGCTTAAAACTTATCCGAATTAGGAGGAACTTTCCGACGAAATGCTCAAATTTCATATATAAATCGTTGGCCCGTCCAACACCATCGGCGACACATTCGTACCGTATTTATATAGAATATCGGAATAATACATAATTCATTGGCTGGTGACTGAGCAGAGCACACGAGCGGGCCCAGGCAGACGGGCAGATTTCGGGCACTCGGAATTCGTGAATTATGAACACGGAGCAAACGAAATCCGCCGGCAAAAGTAAACAGACGCCGACCCACCGACTACGGCAGAAACAAGTAAAAATCGCATTCGGATTATGCAAATTGCCCAGAGTGTTGTTCGGCACTTGTTTCGAGTGAGATGTTTGTGTTGGCGGAGGTGAGCCGCTTGAATGGGAGCGACTGAGGTGGAGCGAGAGCGCAGGAAATTCATTCACATTTTGCGTATTTATTCATCCCATCCTGCATCGCATCGCGTAATGAAAACCAAATCTATTTATTCACTCCCAACAGATACACCATTGAATACTTTAGTTCGGATTTGCAAACCGGCTGGGTGGTTGCCGTGCATCGTTATCCCGGCCATATGGTTACGGTAAGTAGCATTAGTGGCTGAACGCGGCTTGCCGTTCGCGACACACAGCAAAGAAATTATAAATCGAAAGCGAAAATAATATCAAAAATAATTTCCATTCCTGCGGGCGCGTGTAGGTGGGCGAACTGAAGCCGGCCACGACGTACATCTTTCTGGTGCGAGCGGAGAATACGCACGGGCTGTCGATGCCGTCGCCGGTGTCGTCGGTGGTGAAAACTTTGGGCACCGAGAACGGGGTCATCCCACAATCGGAGCTGGCAGCTGCACGAGTCGTGCTCAGCGGCAAGGTAAATCAACGATCGAAACCGAGAACATATTTTGGTTTTCGCAAACTTTCCGGCCACACGCTCCCACGCATTCGAATCAAATGGACCGGCACCGTTTCCTCACTCTGAGCGGCGTCACTAAGCTCAGCCGCCGAGCACCTCGATTTGGCCGACGATTTTCAATTACATACGTATCTCGTTCGCTGAGGCAGGAGTCACATGAAATCCGGTGCTTTTGGTTTCGGCAGGGCGGGCGGGGCGGGCTGGACGGCTCCACATCGCCGCGCTCGTGGCGTA
>JANTFB010161742.1:0-10062 GCA_026546635.1 Porricondyla nigripennis | reverse complement strand
GTACCTGATTTAACCACACTGTTTCGTCAATAATTGGCACACGAGACTGGTATCAAAATGCTCACTGAGTGAACTTCACTCTATGATATTATCGACAATTGGTCTGATATCACCCGTTTCCATCCATAGTGTGCCTCAAGCATTACTCCGTTGAACTTGGGACTACGCTTGAATCGAGTCATTTAGGGGCATAGCCCAATGGGGATACGTGTGACACTCTGAAATATCCGACTGACCAATTGGCTCTACTCTCGAAGCCCAAGACAGGTTCGCGCGAAGTTGCTACGCATTATTCGCCCCGTCGGAATTCAGGTAGAATCCTCTCACAATTCGCAAATCAAAACCAAATCCTCAAGTGCACCATTATTTTCGACACAAGAATTGATTTCATTTTCAATGCGTCGAGCCTGAAAACAGATTCGTGTGGCCTGCGTAAAGCCTAAACTTACGAAAATGCATGAGAAAAGTGAAAGAGTGCTTTTACGTCCGAATTTCTCAGATCGCAATGGCATGCAACATACCTACAGTCCTACACACAGTATGACTTGGTCGTGAATACATTCAGTGGCAATGGCGTTCCGAAGAGATAACTAGGGGCTTTGTCGCACGCTCCTCGCGAACTCAATATCTCTTTCACTCTCAATCGCTCTGTCCCTTCGTATGGAGCTTTGATGAAACGTTCACCAATTGCTGGTGCCGGCTGTATTTGCCGCGTTGAAACTACCTACGTGTACTTTTTTTTTCATTTCGAACTTGCCATCTGTGTGGTAACGAAAAAGAAAATCGTGACAAAGAAACTCGTCGTCGGATGCAGAGACACGAGAAGAATGTGCTGTCAAACGAATAAATTTGCGCATCGTTGCACTGCACAATGCTGCGTTCAATGGAATACCCATATGAAATGCATTCAATGCAATAATTTATTTTTGGAAATCCAAATCGCCGACAACTTTCATTGATGCATGCGTCGTCCGTCGTTCATACGCCGGCCATAGTGCAAATGCTACACCAACAATGTAGGCATTTTCCTCGTCACTCGGAAACTCTCAAGATGCATATCACGAATTGATCATTTTATCACCAGAGTGGCAGAGGCAGCGACGGCATCAACCAGATGGGAACAGCAGAAGAAGCGATAAACGAAAACTACGCACGATCAAATGAGGTTGAACGTAGCTGAACAACAAATAATAAATAATCGGACTGGGAACTTGTGCAATTGTGCACGAGGCCGAGGCGTTCGACACGTGGTTTTCCGTTTACTCAAATCGATGCTCATTTTAAATTGTCTGTTTGATTGCACCGCATAATTGAGCTTGTGCACACTTTCGCCCGAAGCTTGGAATGCAGTCGCAATTTTCAGTTGCCAATTAGTTGGTTGTTGCCATTGTCGAGTAATAAAAACAAATGCTTTATATACCATTCGCCACCACCAGTGCGAATCCCATACATATCAATTAAATTATGCTCAGCAGACGGCGCAAAATCATAGTGCTGTGGTTCTGCCTGCATACGCTTAAATGTGTTAGGTGAGTGCCCACGGCACAGACCACAGAATAAATGCTCTGCTAAACTTTCAATTTTTGAGTGGCCGCCAATTTGTGTACGCGAGCGGAGTATTGAATCGGAACCAACAACTTCGAATAGTTCCCTCATAATTGCATGCACGCTATCGCGGATCCAAATATAGGTACCGCGTGACATTATCCGGTGTCAATAGAGCCCGCCTTCGTTTTGTGTATTTTTGCATTGCAAATAAGATGTTGCAACGGAATGATTGCACCTTGATGGATGCAAATCACTGAAAATAAACCGACTCAACGGCGATGAGCTACAAACCTCGCGAAACGTCGCGCAATGGCTGCTCTAGTAAATGAGTTGCATCGAGTCGCGCATACCTTCGCCAACGTCACTGTCGATGTTGGCTTCATTCAACAATTTGCTCATTAAAAGCGACATGATCACATCAATTTAGGCAACTCAGGCATAAAATCACTAGAAAGTGAAGCGGCACAGTGGAGTTAAGTATTTTCCGCCGCGTTCTCGTGCAGCCCGAAGATGACGTACCGACATCAATATGAATATGGTAAACGCACAAGGTTTCCGGGCGAAATTCGTGCACATTCGAAATGAAAAAAAAAACGATTTATAATTGTGTTCTTCTTGTTTCTTCTCCGCATGCAGCGGTGCTCGCATGCACCTTTCACCGCAATAATATTGTATGTTTGACACGAATTGCATATCTCCCGTTGTTCGTAATTCATGTTTCACTCTTTTTCGGCAATTCGGTGCGTGCACTTTCTCATTCCGCATTCACAAAATCTCCAATTTCGGCTGCACAAGTGCACCGCATATTTCCGCAGGAACAGTGAATCGGAACCGCCCATTCGTGATACTTACGGTGTGTGCAAAATGAAATCAATATCCTCATGGGGACACGAGTACGCTTTCTTTCGCATACATTTGAAGAAGTTTATATCCAATAGACCGTTGCCGAGAAATGCCACCGTCGCTAATGGAATGATACGAATCAAAGATTGAGAGAAATCAATTTATGCTGGCACTTCATTTTTCGTCACTCGGCGTTCACTGAGTCGCAGACTAAAATAAAGGAAAACCCCCATTTCCCATACCATTCACAACAAGTAAAATAACGAAACAAATTTCGAAGAAATCTTTCATAGTAGATGCCGATTAGTTTTTGGATGTTTTTTTTGTTTTTTTTTTTGGGTGCTGATCTCTTTGCTTTTTTTTTTGTAGTTCAATTTTCAATGCACATTTTCAGTACCGGATCATTATTTTTCATTGTTTTCGTTTTTGCAGGAAAAAACAAAAATGAAAATCACTTATTGGCACGCACATGAAATCTAAATTCGATGCAGACGCATTTTTTCCAAAATTACGCAGAGCGAGAGAGATAGGAAGTTTGGACAACTGAGGCGTTGTATGACACTTATTTCACATTTAACGGTTTCTGCGTTGAGTCCATATCGTCATTTTGAGAAGAGAAAAATTAACACTCCAAGGAACGATATTGCTTAAACCATCGAAAGCGGCAACCGTTTCATCGGTTCTCCGCACATACGGCCGTTGAACTGATATATTAACAATAAGGGTTCGACGAATGCTCAGTGTCGATTCGAAACAATCTCAACGTTATCAATTCAATGTTCACACAGGTTTCTGCTTCGAAAGCACTAAACAGTATCACCGATGAGATACTTCCACCGCCATCGAGCACCTTAACGTAAATGTTTTCGAAGCAAAAGAAATTGGTGCATGCAACCTAAGGTTGGCGCGACAGAAAAAAAACAACACAAAATTATGTGAAAGAAATGGAAGAAATGGTGGAAAAGATGAAAAAGCAATGTGTACCAGCAGCTCGGTTACATTGCACATTATGTATCGATATAATACAGACACAAACACGCGCGTGCGAGCGCGCTCACCCAGACGGTGAGACAGAGTATCGAGCGATGTGCGCATTCAACCATTTCACACTACACATGGTTGAGTTCGGAACTGTTTTCAAGCGCATCCAATGGAGCAGATTTGGGAAAGGGTGAAATGGCGATGAATTTGATCAACGAAGACCAAAATTTCACGACGATTCCGCTACACCTTACACCGTGCTTTTGGCCTGCCAGAAGTGTTCTTGAGTCATTTCGAACGGTCCCAATTTCTCGGTTAAATAACCGTCAATTGGGCACGTCGATTTGGATTATTTTTTTCAAATCAATTATTTCGCCAATAAATGCCATTGTACCGTGAATTCAATAGTTTGCAAGATCGTTTAATAAGGCGAAGATCAGGGCATTGCGAATGTAAACGTATTGTATCGCGCGATTGAGTGCATGTGTGCAGTAAATGAGTCAATGCATCGTTAAATGTTCACACCATCACAATACGAATGCATATTCACAGCGATGCGTCCGCAACAGATGCTACGTGTGTTGCATCCAGTTTAATGAATCGCAAATTCCTTTCACATCTCAGTCGCGCACTCACATATGTGTTCTCTGCATCGTTTTGATACCGTTAAAACGTTAAGCGCAACACATTACGCTGCGCATTCGATTACGATATTATGTACTTACTACACACATCCACCACACATCAAACAGCCTGTGCACGTAAAGACCTGCACCAGGTTCGTTTGTCATTGTTTTTGTGCTGAAGGTGCAGATGCGCACATTTATCATGTTTGGTGAATCGGATGGAACTGCATCTGGGCATGCGAGGTAACGAGTTTCTAAGAGAAGATCGGATCGAAGTCGATGGCGTTCCGGGTTTTATGGGCTTGGCTGAAGCGGTTTTCCATCTTTCCTGTTGATATGGGTGACCCACAAGAAAAAACTCCGAATTGGGTCACGCTCGGGTGACTGAGGAACGAATCACAAGTGCGGATCGTCTCTTCGCATTAGGAGTCGAATCGCTTTAATTTGTCAAACTGATTCTTTTCCGAAACACCTTCAATGTTGTGCAATTATTCAATTTGGGGGACATTTCTCGAAACCATTTCATTAACACCGTTGAATTCGATTGACGAAAATCTCTCTAGCCAATTCATCGCCCCTCTGTCTTTCTTTGTGTCTCATCTTCCGAATTGACTACAGGTTGCGTGCATCTATGTGTATACTCTATACATTCTTCATCAACCAAAAATTACGTGAAAATAGAAAATGAACACTGAATTCGCACATTCAATTCTCATTGTCTGTTAATTTTATTCGACACACTATTTCGCTCACAATGCGATAGTAACAGATACACAACATGCGCATAAATTGGGAACTTGACGATGTTTTTCACGAGCAACATTTTTTTCTACTCGAGGCACGACGCACTACCCATGCACCGTCATACATGATATCGAATAGACGAGTTCGGATCATTTGCTAATCATTTGTTGATAGCCTTACCGAGTGTGCCTCACATTTTCTACGTAAATTGAAAATAATTGCATATTTTTAATGGCAGAATACACCAACCCATCCGCCCACCTATCCGACTCTAGCTACTTGTTGGCTCACTTTGAAAGTCGAGTGCAAAATATATAACATAAATGGGTACATTCATTCATTCAAGCGTTTCACT
The DNA here is from genome assembly GCA_026546635.1 of Porricondyla nigripennis. Classification (NCBI taxonomy): domain Eukaryota; kingdom Metazoa; phylum Arthropoda; class Insecta; order Diptera; family Cecidomyiidae; genus Porricondyla; species Porricondyla nigripennis. The sequence continues at coordinate 4,965 of JANTFB010161742.1, read as the reverse complement.
ATCCCTCCGTCTCTTTCATCCACTGCAGGGAGCCGAAAAAAAGCGAACAATCGATTGGCAGGTAGCTGTGTCAACGATGGCGCATGTGGACTTACGCCGTACCTGAACCAAATGAATAGTAATGTGTAATAGACTGTATTATTACTGTCAGTTGCATGCTTGGCCGCATTCAGACGATATCCGAATCATTTATTGCAATTTTTTTCCTTTCGCGGTTAAATCTACAAACGTCGGAAGTCGTTTTTCGATTGCACAACTCGTCCGATTGGCATAAGAAATGATACGCACATGTCTTACTCCGAATCGGAACTGTGAACACTCCACTGGACTCAGAATTGTTCGCTATTGAATGCGAATACGAATCAGCGTTGCGAAAGCAAAAAAAAAAAATTACCGTGAATTTCATCGGTGAACGGCCGCGATGGGACGAGCTAATCACTCACTTTCGTACCCAGAAGGAAGCACCCCGAACACGATAAAATCAAATCATATTCAGTCGGAGTCGGAATCATACACGAACGTAGGAATCCTCAATACAAGGGCTACTTTTCCATTTTTGCGCAGCGCTGACATCAGTCGCTGTGTGAAAAAGTGGCGTGCGTGTGAGCGTAGGTGCCAATCTGAATAATTCCATAAATCGAAGTTTTACAACTGAAAACAACCGAAACAAATGTGTAAATTAGGTAATTCGCTTGAACGGCATATCATCAGTCAATATCGGCGGAAATATTGTAGTATTGCAACATATGCCGTGCACGCCACACTGATTTTTCACAGGAACCGAATCCATAATCGAATGAGAAAACAGAATGTGGTGCGGTGCAGGTCTCTCTAATATCTTTGCTCTCGCAGCGTGCGATATGCGGCAGAAACAGAATTAACAATGATTCGCATAGATGAAGTGAGCCATTCGAATCCACTCGAACATGTCGCAAACACTTTCGGGATTTTCGCCAATCAAAATCAACACGGATTATCCTGATTAGCACAATTCGTATGCGAATATTGCGCACTTTCAGTCTTTCGTTGATTTCGGTTTCAAGTGAATGGGAAAAACAAACGCGGGGCACATCGCGCATGTGTGATGTGTGAATCATCAGTTTCCGTTGCGAAAATACGGAATGACAAAATTCGTGAGAGAAGATGCTTCCTTGGCATTTTCGAATTCGTCTACTCATTTAGCGACAGTCGTGAATAGCAAAATTACGGATATTCATGTCTACACGTGTTCGTTCGATATGTCAAGCGAAACTTATTTTCCGTCGCAAATCATCAAATCATGCGTGAACTCAAGCGTTTGACGATTACAAGATCGAAGCTCAAGATAATTTGTAACACAAACTTGCGATATCCGCCGACCGATACCAGCTGCGCATATCGTTGAATCGCCTCAACCCCTCACAGCCTTTGTATGATTTCAATTTAAATTCACGTTTGTAGCATGCGATGAAGGGAATTCATTCTCATTACGGCTAAATTATAAATAATCGCACAATGTCACGAACTCCAACTACGCGAAAAATTCCACGCGAATTGAATTTGAATGCATTATGGCCGATGCACAGGAGAGAATATCACGATATCGACGTTGAAATTATATTCACATTCATATTTCTTTTGTGCGGATAATAAGAATCATCACATTCGATCAAGAGATCGTTAAGACGATACCGCTTCATTTTTATGTCGCTAGAATAAAAGGAAAAGAAAGAACTCTAAGACGGCACAGTCATCGTATAACCAGCAGAGATAATATGAAATCAGCACTCATTGCGCTGCAAGTTCTGATGGGTAAGACTTAACAATTTCATATAAAAAAAATTGGGGAAAAATCCCGAAATATTAATTCAGCTGAGTGAAACGGAAAAATTGCATCGGCATTTTCGCCTATACGGTGTACGGTGTCGAATGTGCGGTGGAATAACGGACGTGTAATATTGGAACACATTTAATTCTGCATTTTTGTTGTGTCAAGTGGACAAAAAAAAATCGGTGCATTTGTCAATGACAAAATTTGTCTTCAAAAATTCCGACAAAAATGTCGTGTTCCTGTGAAACGGGCCCCTGATAGTGAATTTTTGTCCGAAGGAGCTTTCAAATGTCAAATTTTGGAATTTTCTAGGTCAGCTGGACTAAGCTAGCCATATCAACGAGCTTCTCGCTAAGCTAGCTAAGCTAGGTTATTTTCCTAGCGGCTGGCCGGTCACGAAAACATGTGGCTGCTGGCTGAAGGAGCTAGCTGAGCTGGCTGGCTGTCACGTTTGATCGAGACTAGCACGTTTCCTCCAAGGAAAAGGGGCACACCGAGTTATCAGCGGTGTTTTTTATAGTGATCTGTGCTTAGCTACAACGGGAGTTGTTGTCTTTTTTGGTTCGAAGATGATTTTTGTAGCTTATGAGCACTTCCGGGTCTGCTTCTTGCCTCATAAGCAAGCTCAATCCTTTGAAAGGCTATACATTCACGTAAATAATAGGTGTGATTTTGGTGTAACTGTCACCTCGAATATGGAGATCAGTTTGTGAATAAATGAGTTCGACTGTTGACAAATTTTCGCCTGAGAAAGAATTCAATCTCCCAGACGATAGAGCCTTAATGGAATGGAACGCGTGAAAAAATAGGTTCCAACGAACCTTTCTTCACGAGTGTGGATGGACTCCGCATTTTCAACTGTGTTTTGTCGTTGTCAAATGACTGATAAAATTTCATTTTGTGCTCATTCGGTGTGCTAGTGCCCCCAAATGAACTCAATGACTGTTACTTGGGTAAGTCGAGGATGTTCAATTTAAGAATTTGTTTCCCCTGTGCGCAAACGGTCGGCCCCATCAAAAAATTGTAATGAAGCAGGTAGAGGCAGCCATGATTGCAGAAAAAAGCGTCCATCTGTGACAGGAATTTCCTAAATTATTGTCCATTCTGTTCAATTTACTCGTATGTTCGGGGACAAGATTACTCGAGGTCATGGGTGCCGTTCGGGCAAAATATTGTTAATTCTTTGCTGATGACAAATCCAATTTTATAAGAGTGACCGAGGAGTAGGGGTGGGTACGTTCACACGGAAGAAATAGGTATACATGTTTCTCATCGATGAAAAGGCGACAAGATCGATCCTGTAATTGTGTTTCTTAAAATATGGGCCTATAAATTCGATGGGCTTATTCCGCGAATAAAAATAGCAAACGACATAGCATGAATTTTCAATTTCAGAAAAAAGTTAGCCTGATAATCATGATTATTTTTATTATGCAAAGCGATCCGATCTGTGCGAGAACCATCTTCCGCCAAGAGACCCAGTTGAAGGTGAAGAAATCTCGTGCAATTCATGAACAAACAAGTTTGCGCGGCATATTCTACACGCGAAACACAATTAAATTTTTACGAGCACGCTGTGTGCCGTACATACTGAATTCAATATATTCGTCGATGAATTCGCACTGCGTACGCAAGTCGAGTAATAACGAGTGTGTGGAGCGTCCACTGCACTGCTCACACGCCTACCGACGGCCCAATGCTTGTCAGTGTTTCCCTTCATCATTTATAAATACAACGAGCGGTTAGAATTTTCGCACAGTGACTTACGGCATTTGCATTTATATGGTTCATACATTCGGTCGAGCTCCACCGATAGTTATTTCGTTGGTTGTGTGCGACACGCATTGGATGTGCTTTTGCGTCAATCAGATTTGCGTGTACTACACAAACGAACAGCTGCAGTTTCGCTCGATCGACGAACGTTGTTTTGCTCGCGGTATTCATTCACATTCTTATTTTTCATTTTGGTATTTGCTTTGCGTGTCTTGGTACATGTGCCGATGTCGATATCGATTTTCTAAGCGCGACAAAGATATCTGTGCACGCTATATAGAGAGGAATCGACTGCGAAATGCATGCGAAATGAGCCTGCACGAATAATAGATTGCACCACACACACCTACAGACAAACGAGACCACAACAGAGTGCAGCACACACACGAGCGAAAACCATATTTGAAGTGGACATTGATATTTCAATAAATAAGCGTCCAGTGCAATCGATTGATGTGTTCGTAGAGGTTGCTTATAGCTGAGTGTCGCGGACGTTTCCACTTGAAATTGAAACTGAATCAATATTGTGTTTCAGTTGATTCACAATCATCGGACCGAACAGTGTACCTACAGCGGACGGTGGCAATTGTTAATTGAACGGAATCATTTCGCTTTTGACTCGAACAAAACAGATATTTGTGTCGGTTGGTGTTGAGACTATTCCCGTTTAAGTGTTCTTTATTGTGAAATCGAATTCTGAAAATTTCTACCACGCAAAAGTGAAAAGCATTTAATCGTAGTTGTTCTACAAACTGCACATGGGCGAGCGTCTGAGCTCGCTCAGAATGTTCAGTGTATTAACGCGATCTTCATTTTGTCGTTTCCATTCTCATTGAATGCACCTGATACTCATGCGCACGCGTGAGACGATCGGTGGAGAATTGTGTTTTGCTCTCGGTGTTGCATGATCGAATGCAGTTGGTGCGTGGTTACCCATAACCATCGTCCACATTTATCCTGTTTGACTCGTTCGCGTATCTACCGGCGACCCAAATATTTCCGTTGATGGCGGGCGATACGAATTCTGCTTCCATCGATTTCCATTCATTTACATGCATCGAGTCGAATCGCTTAGCTATCAAACGAGCACGATCAACCCAAGTCCCGCGGTGTGAATGCTCGCAAAACGAATCCATCGGTAATGGCGGTTGCCGCATTACAAACTGACTCAATGATGCAATGCTCATTGTGTTACATTTGCCAGTGATTGAAGAAAAACCAGTTTTGTGGTCGATGTCGTTACTGCAATGTGTTCTTTTAATCGAACCATTAAATTTATGGGACATTTCCTAAACGCACAAACCGAAACCGGACCCATAGAACAAGTAAACAGCAGTTCGATCATTGTATTTGTGACGACAACAAAAAACGCAATGCCATTT
>JANTFB010161520.1:0-10068 GCA_026546635.1 Porricondyla nigripennis | reverse complement strand
GGCGTGCCTGCTCTTCGCGATCCTGAAACATTCGCAAAACGAAAACGAAAAATGTAATTACGCGTTCGATCAATTAATTCGATTGGAAAGTTTCGCTTTTTCCAATTAACGTCGATGCAATTGCATCGCACCCCGAACAAGCACTCGTGTCATATCAATATTTATTGATTCGTGTACTGCCGCTGGACTTGCTCAAGCCCCCATCCACCCACACGTGAACACGGTTCTCCTCTGTTGGATACTCGTATTCGGCAATTTGGAAATATTGACGCTCCGCCGCAGACCAGACGGCGACGACCCGACGACTACAATCACTGAATCACGCACTACCAACGACTTAATTGTGAATTGTAATCCATATTATCATTCGTGTGTCAGTGCATGTGCACGAACATTGAGCCAAAGCCAACGTCGGGCACGGCATACAGACAGTGTTCGCGTCATATTTGGATGAACACGTTCAATCCCAGTGCATCGTATCAATTCGAGTAAATTGATCCAGCGAACGGTCGTCGCGGTGGCCACGTTTTGCTGCGACGGCGGCAGCAGCAGCTGTTTCGTGTTGTTGCACACGCCGAACGAGCACAGTATGGCGTTTTGCTGAACATACATTTTCGGTCGATTGTTGTGTTTGCTTTGATCGACGGAGCTCATGCGCGAAACTCGTACGCCTTTTTCAGTAAATTAATTAATTTAGCAAATGGAAAAGTGATGGAATTGAATGCCGCGATTCCATCGTTTTCATTCGACGACCATAAAAATGCGCTTTTTTCCGTCGCATCTCTTCGTGGTCGCACGCAACGCACAGGCACACGGCAAATCTCTGTTGAATGTATCAGAGGCAAGCCGGAGAGGCGAAATCGGGTGCTGGCCCGGCCTGAGGCTTCAGAGGATTAAGGGAAGAATCAGAGAGGGACAGAGAGTAATCACTGCGCATGAGGTGATCGAGAAAAACCCATGTTTATTTGTTTTTATTGCCATCGATTGGCGCACCGTCGACAAATGTTAAATAAAAGTGTCGCTTGACGTCGTTTACGTGTAATTTAATGCATTCGCTAATGCGAGTAGGTCATGAGAAGAGATATTGTTGTCGATAATTAGTATGATTGGCAGCAACCGTCCCATTAATAAGCCGTGGAGATCTGCAATTACACATCGAATCGTTTTTATTTATGCTCGCGAGCGGAGCACGCTCGCTCGCGCACACACTCAAACACATTCCAAATGAAGATTTTCATGCAATCGCCATTCTTGCGATAATTGATCTGCAGACGGTGCGATTTTAAGCCGAAACAATTAAATCAACTGTCGGCTCTTCGTCTTTGTTGCGACGCCAATGTGTGCGAATCGCGAACGGAATAAATGAAACGATGCGATCGAAATAGAGACAAAAGCAATTAATATCGCTGCATATGGCGGATGGTGAAGTGTGTGGTTTGCGTGGGAAAATCAACACATCGCATCAATCTGCCTCAACTTCAGATTTCAGTTGTCTCGCCCGCCGTTGCCATGCATTCCGATCGAGCGGAATCCGCCACACAAATCGGAGATGCGAATTTCCCATTTTTAATCGAATGCGCGAGGTTAATTGAATGATGTGAAACCATCAAAGGTCACCCAGTCAGCCGAACCGGTCGTTGTTCGCAATGAATAACTGTTTGGCGAACCAAAGCGTCAAAATGGATCCGGTCGAAGTGTCAGTGGGTCCGAAATAACCGAAGGAGAGAAAGAGACGCTCGATAGAAACGGCACAACAACGATCGCTTCACCGTCAGACGCCCCAAAAGAATAGCACAACGAGCGACGAAAACTGGATGAAAAATCATCGCGAACGCACAGATCGGAGTTGCGTTTCCGAAATTGGCACCTATTGTGCGAACGAGAGCAAAGCAATAGGTCTGTGGCCTGGCGTGCGCCAGTAAACCAATAAACGTGGACAGCGGAGAACGAACGGAACGAGCGATCACATCACGAACAAAGCACGTCGTTGTCTTCGCATAATTGCGCATCGCTGATCGATCGCACAGCGAGAGCACACAGATGAAAATCGAACGCATTCGCGTTGTGTGACGTACGCGGGCTCACACACCTAGCGACGGCTTGCCCAAGGTAGCGGAATTCAGTCGCAAAAATGAAATGAAATGAAGACTTCGTGCCGCTGTCTCTCTCCATCTTCGTCTCTCTGCGTGCATGTCGCAATCGTACACTCCTCTCTGATCATATCGATGGGTTACTGTACGCAAGGGAAAAGTTCGCAGAGGAAAACGCAGCACACGCACCGGCACACACCGGCGATGCCAGGCTGGGCTGGCTGGCTCTTGTTGGGTACAATTGGCAGCGATAGTTTCGATCGAATAACGAGACGCAGATAAGTACGACGCAAAATAGCATAAACAATACGGCATCGAGCAGGGAGAAACGTTGGCGCGCTCGTGTGGCCCATACTTCACTCAATCTGTTCCTCCTCTTCCCCGTTTCCATCCTCTCGTTCCTGTGGCAATTCCTTTTCTCGCGATGTGTGACTAGTGACTACGAACCGCACATACGACCTTACCCAGCGAGCATGCTGGTGCTTTGGCCCGAACACTCAGGCCCGCTCAGACGATGCATTCAGCTCATATTGAAATGCGAGAGACGAAAACAAGGAACGGAACAATACGCAGTGAAAATAAAATCAAGAACAATAATAACGATTTATAATGACTGCGAACACACGCACAGCACACTCACACTGGTCCCGAAGAGAGAAATTCAGGTTAACAGAAAAAAAAAGTAATTTCTTTCGCTGTTGCCGTTGCGTGCCGCCTTTTCCCGCCGCCAAAGTTGCCTCGTTCACCGTGCTCCTCGTGTTCGGTTCGTACGTACAATCGTGCATGGCTCATGTACACGTTGTCGTTCTCTTCGCGCAATTTTATCATTTTTTTTCTTCTTTCGAATTGACCGTTCGCAGAGTCATTCGATTTTTTGCTTCGTGATTTCATGCGTGAGCCAGAAGAGTGAAAAAAAAAACAAATGAACGGCAAATGTACGGTGGCACGGCTCGAAGAGCCAATATCGGCACCTACTTTCTACATTTGCCATTTGGCTAATGATCTTATTTCGTTTTGTTTCGCATGTGAAAAATGCCACCGGAACGGTGATTTCATTGATCGCTTATCGAACGCAGGCACTCTGGTCTGGCATTTCGACGGGATTTGCATTTCATAATTTTCGGATGATTTTGATCGACGATCACAATGGACCCATACATGTGTGTATGCTGTAGGACCTACAGTGTAGGTGCTAACTGCTACCCCCGATTTGTTGACCCGCAACCCATTCTGAGTGTCCCGCATGCGGAAACTGTTGGCCGGATCTCGTGTGCAGCCGCAAAATACCATTTCATTGTTCACACATGGAAGATCGGTTAATTGAATTCAAGTCACTGAATCGCCACGACTGAGCGTTCTTCATTTTCCGCATGATGATGACGTGATGGTGAAGTTCAAGCGCGCGCTCCAGTCACGCGAAAGCGAAGATGGAAAAAAATGGATTTGCATTCGAAACACAAATATCATAATAATGACTTCGCATATTCGTACGTGTACGAATTGGGTTCGCGCGAATGAATGTTTTTCTTTTCTTCAGCGTTGAATACCATGAACACACACGCGTGCGCGCGAAGAGAAAAATGACTTTCGATATTCATTTCGCGGCAGACGTTTTGTTGGCTTCCGATTTTTGAATGAATCAAATTTTATCGCCGGAGAGTCGAAAAATACACACCGCGAACCGTGAATAAACACCCATGCTGCTGGGCTGTGTGGATCGGATGGCTCTACCATGAACGGAATCAACGGGAGATGTGTAGATTGTTGAATCTTGGATCGTTGATGATACGGCGAACGAGGTGGATGCAAGAGCAAGTCGGCGAAAAGAGGAAAACGACCTTTCTCAAGTCACACGTCTCACGTCATTTTTCCTAGCATTCGTTGATCGCGTTCCTATCTCTGTCTCCGTCCAGTCAGGTATTTTTCGATTTGTAAATTGATGGAAGTGAATTCGTTGTGACGGCTGAAGACGAAGAGCTCACACTCGCCCATCCTACACTTACAATTAATTTTATTATTTCCGTAATTTCTCTTCGCTTTATCTGGTGCATGATCGGCTCATTCAATTTTTCTCTTGATCCGCGACAGTCGGCGCGCGCCCAATGTTTGGAATGCGTATTTCACCCGTCCGTGCGTCCATTCGTTTGAAGGTCACCGCAAAATATGATAGATGGATTTGGGTGTGGACACAAGACTCGCTTCTTCTCTTCAGTTTTGAATGAGGCCGAAACTGAAGGTCCGGCAAGTGCATTCTTCAATTTCGCGAGAGCCGAAAATTTCAAGGCGCCGCTCGATGCGAGATGAAGAAGAGGGAGAAAATTCACAGAGAAAGTCACACACAAGACACACAAATACGGATTCATTGTTACCATCCAGCCGTTTATTGCGGATTGCTTTTATCGTTTATCTCGGAATTTGCCAGGTTGTCGGTGAACGCTGGATGCCGTGCCTGAATAATTAAGCTATTCGTCAAACAATAGTCTCGGGCCGACGGTAACGACGACCGTTTATTTCGTCATTAATATCGGTGTACGCAGCTGTGTCGAATGACCTACGCCAACCGTCCCAACACCAACTCACCGACGAAACAGAGCACGCTGCGCCATCATTCTTCTCTGGCGAAAAACTGGCGAAACCTACTCGCAAATCGTATGCGCGCGTGGTTCTCCAATTTCTGAAGAAACACAAATGAATTTGCATTCGCTTGGCAACAACCTTGTCGCGTGGTTCATTTCATAAAAAAAAACACTTCTCCGTTAACGCCACACTCGTGTCAAATGCGGACGGCTCGAATGTAAAGGAGAAGAAAAAAACGTTTTGCATTCAGCACTTGGATGCAGGTGCCCAACCTCATTTCACAAAAATAGTTGTGTCGCACAAGCCGCCCACCCACACACACACTCACACGCAGATCGCATACGATCGCTCAAGTAGACGCCACAACACTGTCAACCGCGCGATCAAGTGAAGGATGTTGAATTGGACACGCTTCAAGCGAATTCCAATCGCACACCGACCAGAAGACTTTGGTTCGCGCCCGTTGCATTTTTGGCGAAACATGAAGTGCTTTAATTCGAAACGATTTCAATCGCAGAATATGGAAATTCACCTATTCCAATTAGGAACTATGGGCTCCGCATCTGAAAATCGCTCTGCTTCGGGCGTTCCGAATGCGCGCAAATTTGAATTGGAATTTTTCGCGGTGGCTAAACCGTGTTCAAATCGCGTCGTGTCGTGTCGCGGTGCATGTGCCAAGCCGATGGCAAATCGGTTGCGCCTGCAATCGCTCGAACGCCGAAGAAAGCAAAAGCATTGGACCCAAATGGAGGCATTCGGTGCGAGGTGCTCGCAATGTTGACGCGGCGCACACTCACTATAATCATTCATTAAATTGCTGTTATACAAATAAAAGGCGCACCGTTATTCCACACTCTCGTTCGTAAGCGACGCAGACGGAGACGACGACGACGTGAAAACTCGTCTTGCCCATCCGATACGGCGGCGACCACACCAACCATCGCACGGCCATCGCATCACGTTCGATGTGCGAAACGCGAAAATCGCGATCGATAAATTAATGGATTGAAAAGCGAGAATAAGAAAATTGAATAAACATCATCGAGACGGCATCGATACACAAACGGGCATTTAATCGATCATTTCATATCAAACAGAAAACAAAATAACGAGAGCTGCGCGTGCGCAGGGCCTAAGTGAATGAGCGAAGCAGAAGCAGACGAAGCAGGAATGGGAAAAGTGGCAGACAATAACAAAACGGAATTTAAAGTAGACGCGACGCGCGCGCGTGTGTGTTCGTTGCCGCGCGCGCGTACATTTACTTTCACTTCTTCATCGTGACGATGGCGGTCCCGTTGGCTCACAAACACACACTGGCGAAGGTAACATCTCGGCGAAGGTACGAGTGTGTCGACGACAACGGTGCAATGTGCTCATCACAAATTCGATTCGTCATTTGAATGAATGCGTGCAAACCGAGGAACACTAAGCGGATTCCGTACGCTTCGCAGAGAAGCGAAAGAAGCGAACGAAAAACAACAACAATTCGAAATACCCAAATGACCTGAATGCGGCAGCCCGACAAATACCTGAAATTCTTTTCACAAATTCAATTACAAGCGCCTGAACGGTGTGGGGTCGGGCACGACACACATAAATCGAGTCGCGACGATGTCGATAACCGCTACGCGCGCATGATCTCCTGCGAAAAGAATTTTAATACTTGATTTCTGTTTCTCACTACAGTGGGCCCGCTCCTCCACCACTCTACGGCGATTAACCAACGGCCCGGGCAGAATTCATTCCGTCTCTTTGATTTTTCCATTAAAAATGTATGCACAATGTGATGGGGTGAGCCGAAACGCGTTGCCGCGAAGGGAAAAGAAAAAAGCGCACGCAATCGACCCACAGTCCACCGGTGACGTCGGAATTGCTGTCGACGGCCACCGTCGATCGAAAGCTCCCTGTCGTTCGCATACAAATGGATGTTGCGTGCGTCGCCTTTTTCTACGAAACGCCGTCCGGCACGTCTCTGGTACATGAGACTGCATCTCAGCGGGCACGTAATGCGACCTCGTTATGGTCGTTGCAACAAACGATTCAGATGTGTGCACGTCTCTGCACAAATGTGGAAATTCCACCATTTTCGATGCACACACATGTGAGCCAGCCGTTCAACGTCAACCCGAATGTGTTGAAATATGATGTGGCCCAAGAGAGAGAGAGACGATGATAGACACTTTTCTGTTTCGTCACTTCGTTCCATTTCATTTCTCGCCGTGAGTGAACCACCGACTACTAACTACTCTATTGATCAATATTAATTGCCATCGATCCATTCATAAACATCGTGCGCGTTGCGCTCTAGCACCATTTACTATCGATCACAATTCACCACAATCGATAGAAGACAAAAATAGCCTTTTTATTCCCATCAGAGATCGAATCGAACGAACGTTTTCGGCTCGATCGGGCACACTCCGAGCTAAAATGCGAATTCGAATGTAAGCGCAATCAGCGAGAATTCTATGAAGTGGTTTTCGCCAGAAACCCAAAGGCTGGCGTGTGGTGCACCTGCTTCGTAGAAGGGTCCCATTCAAACGCGTCAACGATTAAGCGCATTCACAAGCAATTTGTTGCCGTCGCTGATGTCTCAGTCGGATGTTTTTTAGCGAAAAGAATGGAGTCTTGGGCGCCAATCCACAATTCCATTCGATTTATTGGTTTTTGATCCGTTCGAGCCCGAACCGCCGCATAGAAAGGTGACTTCGTTTCCATGAATGCATCGCTCGCATATTGAGACGATTGACTTGGTATGGGCTGGGCGTCTGGGAGAGCGATCGTATGATGAGTGTGTGTCTGGTGTCTGCGCAGACAGAGAGTCGACCGACCTGAGTTGCTGTTCGTATTCCATTCACACGATCGGCGGCAAAACATTCCGCCGCATACTGATGCTGACACACTCAACAACAACAGCCACTCATTGCATAATTTGTTTTTGCTTTTTTCCGTCTCCATTTTCCGCCGACTAAACGGTGCTTTGTTTTTGTCTCTCTCGTCGATGTCGTTTGCGAAACGCTACACAAATGAATGGATTCAGTGCGAAAAACGCGAAGTGCAAGAAAGCAAAAGGCACAAACGCACACACGAACAGACGACACACCGACCCAAACGGTCGGCCAGTGCAAATGGTTGCCCGCATTATGCAATTCCGATATCGGGGCAACTGCACGACTCCCAGCACTCGCTCCAGCCCATTGTCGGCTACAATGCAACGCATGAATAAATAAATAATTGATCCACTTGATTGGGACCGGCCCTGCATGGAGCACACAACACGCGGAGAAATCGCGCCGCGTTTCGCTTTTCATTTCGACATGATTACGGTTCTGTTCATCGGGCGGCCGTCAAGTGGGGACATCGAATCGACCGATAATTACGTGCATTATCGAAATCGAGTACTTTCACTGCCTGCAACGGTGCATTATGCATCGCTAACGGTCCGAAAGAGATGAAAAAATCGAATCAAATCTGCATTCACATTGTTCAGACGAAGCTTATGCACCGCCGCGAGACAGATTACGGGCCCACGGTGCTATGCTCGGCCAATTAATTATCGCCGTTCGGATGCGACACATCGGAAACGATTATGGGAGACCCGGCACTCTGTCTAATTGATATCAATTGCTATCTCGGGCTGCATTCACAGGCACTGGCATTGGCGATCGGCGGAGCCGCTAACTCGAAGTGAAAGATCCACTGCCAATTCGATGGCCGCGCGTCGACGGCGAATATTCATACACAACGGATATGACGAAAGGAACGACATTTTTCGCGCCATCGTTTGTCGGCGACACTTTAGTGAATCCATGATGATCGATCGATCGAGCGCATTAAATTGACTAATCATGCACAAACATGCGATCACAGGGTGAACGGCGGGACCGTGTCTACCGCTGCGGATTGCGTGCACGCGCCGTCCAAAGCACGAATGGAAATGAACGGAGGATCGATGGAACGAATGAAATGTGGGAATGGGACAATGGACGGGGCGATACCCTGTTTGTGTGTGCATTAGGAGCCCATTTGCGAACAAAATGGTGTGCTGTGCTCGATCACGACATGCTGCGCGATCGGAAGTGCGCGCCAAGTTATCTAATCCATTTGATGTAATAAATGAGTGCTGGTAAGCGGCGAATGTGCTGAGCCGTGGCAAAATCATGGGAACGAGAGAAAAGTGAACCGTGTGTCTGCTGTCTGTTGCATCAATATTGAGCACTCCATTCGGCCGAATGGCGAAACGTGGAATGAAGCGACGCGCGGACGGATGTCACACATTCGTTCGCCCCTTTCAATCGTGGAAGAGCGAGAGAAAAAAAGAAATAATTGAAAACGAATATAATGGCACAGCGGCGCATATTGAGTAAGACGCTCACGTCAGGGCACGACCGTGTGTTTTGGTCTTCATTCATCCGAGTCGGCACACGACTCGTTCGAAGAAATCGAATGATATGGCACGAGGGTGGCAACGCCGAACGAACAACACATTTCGGTTTCGATTGATTCATCTGTCATTTTGTTTGCACACGAACTCAGCGGTGCATTGAACTTGGTTGGCACTGCGCCGCTGCGCGTCGACGAAGCCAGCCCGAATGGAATTCGATTTTTCGATGCACAAATCCGGGCACGGGCGCTCGTGCTCACGTGGTAAATGGAACGGTAAAATGAATTCACAAATTATTGGCCCGAATTGGCATCCCATTATCATCATTTCCATTGTTTATATCGACGGCGATGGAATGAAAGTGGGTTCGCTTCGCAGTGCCGCAATTCGTCGGAATTATGATGAATGCACGAATGCAAATTAATATTCATTCGAAATGATCGAACGAGCGAGCGTAGAGAGAACAAATAAATAAAAGAAAAATCATTTGCGAATCGCTGAAAGTGGTGATACGGAGATTGTGGAGTGGACGGGGGGTGGCCATTCGGCGCACGGGCGGCATCATTGATCACCGCCAAGATCGCCGGCGAAAACATTTTATCCATTTATTTAATGATTTATTTAGTTCGGTTTTGGCTCGCTAATCCACCATCACCTCGCGGCCATTTTCGAATGTTTTATGCACTGATTAAATAGGCTCGCACTCATCACACGCACTCAATATTCCTAGCCGACCGTTAGTCCAGTTCATTCGTTGCTTCTGTGTATTTTCCTCCTTCTCCCTCTCTCTCTCTCTCTATGTCCATTCAATCATAGGGCATTCATATTCATTTTCTGCTTGCGTTCGTTTTCTCCGCGCGCATCCACTTTTGGTGCAGTTGTGTCGGCCACATCGAGTCGTTCTGTTTGATGCGTACACCGTGCACGGAGCCGACGCACACGCGCAGTATTAGCCAAAGCCCATCGTCGTCGACGCCGAACGACACAAAAGCCCAACAATTATGAAATTAACAGCGC
>JANTFB010161409.1:0-10071 GCA_026546635.1 Porricondyla nigripennis | reverse complement strand
CTTTTACTTTTCATGCATTCCTTATTCTTTCGGTGGAGTCGTGACTTGCGGCTGACAATCATGCGACACATCGAATTCAAATTTTCAGTGAAGAAAGAAAGAGAAAACGGGCGAGAGCTTCTTGTTCTCCTAATCGAGCCAAACTATGCGCGATCGTAAACACATTTTATGCTTCTTCATTTTTTCGTCTCATCTTCTAGAATAGCGAGTGGCAACCAGGCAGCGCACCGACACACATGCGCCGGGCAGACGCTGCTACTTATTCGATAAATACTACATCAAATTGAATTTTGGGTCAATAGGTTTTCTCGTCTTCTCTTTCACCGAACAGCGTTTTCCTTCGCCTCTCTCTCTCACTCCCTCGATGAATTTCTTTTGTCAATAAATTCACTCATAATAATTTCGTTTTGTTCTCCGTTCGTTCGGCTGTTCTTTTTGTTTGTATTGGTTGCTCCTCTTTTGAAGAGTGCAGCCCGAAAAACGGCTGACCGGCCATTGCAATTGGCTTGGTCGTCGTGGCATTGTGCAAGCGACAGATACACATCGTCTTCATTTTCCAAGACGAAATTCAGCTGAATGTCTTCCACATTGTTTTCAAAGTGTTCGCTCATTCCATCCAAATCACCGAGAATGGCAGTATGAGAGCGGTAGCGGTCAACGGTACTGGCGACGTGTCACAGGTGGTGCGCCTCTCTTATGATTAATGGCCAAAAAAAGGGAAGACAAATTCCATTGGCTGCAGCCAGAAATATGATGAACCGAGAATGCAACGGCTTTGCACATTACTCGCAATTCAATTCCATTCCCGAACAGTTTGACGGCAGTTTTTGGCTCGTGTAGGCATTGAAGCGGTGATGCGAGCGTGTTCAACATGTGCTTGACGTATTGGCCCCAGATGTCTTTCGAAATTGTCTTCTACCTTTTTTGGAGAATTCGATAGAATATTCTGAGATTGGTCTTCTTCGTCTTTTTCATCTTCGCCTCAAACCCCTAGCTGGGACAGAGCCCCATCCGCCAAATCGCGCTTAGTTCGCTGCAATTGATCTGGTAGAAGTAATGAGGGATATTGACTCGTTATTGGGATGCAACTCGTGATCGCACGGAGAACACTCTCTCAACGACCGATCAAATGCTGCATAGCAGCGAAAAAAGCGATTAAAATTCACTAATAGTGCGCCCATTAAACGCCGAAACCGTTCCACATTGACACACAAAAGAATCGATAAAATTGTCGATTCATGTGTTAATCGATCGCTGATCGTTCGAGTGCTAAATATCGACCGTCGACGCATATCGCATTCATTTCAGATGCAGTCAATATTCGTTGGTGGAGCCGAAGCATACCAAGCGATAGCACAACATGATTTTCCGTTCCAATGAACGGTCCAGGCACATCGAGTTTTCGAATATACGCTGGCGGACGGGCACATCGAACACTTGCACTGAATGTGAATGGGAGGGCTCGCTTGAATTTCAATTTGATAGCGTTTCATTTCTAATTCACAAATTGTGCTTCCAAATGGGTGAATGTCAATGGAATAAATTACCTCGAACTATGAGCTCGCTCGATTCACCCGGCGGCAGATGTGTGAAAGTTTCCCCACAATCGATTCGATAACGACAAATGATAGCGATTTCAGTTCTCTCCTTCATTCCCCTTCATCCTTTCAACTAGATCGTTCCAGTACAAATGAAATCGAATACATCTGGGGCAGAATGGCGATATTCCTGCCATTCGCACTCATCGGGATTCGCGGTTAGTTCGCAGGTTCGTCAAGAAAGACGAGATAGGGCGGCTCTCGATGAACCCCTCCTAGGCATCTCAATGGCGGTTCGTCGAACGGTCTTCTTCCGAACAGATCAAACGCATTGTCATTTCGTTCAAATAATGCCAACCAAGGTGTGACCTTCTGGACATGGTGCTCGAACTACTACGCTCCACTAGGATCGTTTTTTATCCAGTTGCGAAATTCGAACACAATTGGCACTCTCGTAAAATTCATTTATTCCTTTCGGTCACGCTGTCCCATACCCATACGCAATGCATTGCACGAGCCAAATACTAATTGAAAGAACTGCGTTTGATAGCACGCTCCGCTTCGATGCACACGTGTGCATCGACCACGAACCGGACCACGGACAAATGCTGGAGAGCATTTTACTTTGCGTTTCTCTTCAATGCAATCTCGACTCGTGCTCGAGCCGGTGCCTTTCGTTGGCTTAAGAATTTGCGCGTGTGCGCGCGCGCGCGTTCGTTCGCTCGCAAATCGATCGGGAACACGAGAAAATATTTATGGCGTAGAGTAGAATGAGCTATGGCGGGGGTCAGACCTAATGGATCCGACTGCGTTGTGTCGGCTCGGCATCTGTTTGTTGAGCTCAAAGGTGCCGCGGCAACCGAAACGCTGCCGAAGTGAAAATCTGAATTCCATTGAAAGAATGAATGGTGCTATTGCCGAGGTGAGCCTGAGCACTTGGACTCGCCCATTGTCCGAGGGCACACACGCCGATGATCATGAGTGCTAAGGCTGGCGAACCACATCGGCAGCACTTCGATGTGCGATCATACAGATGTCGCACATTCCATCGACCTGGCCGCGGACGACTTTTATCGATAAAAGCAATGCGATCGCGCGATAAATATACAATATTTCGCATTTGTGTGATGGCGACGAGGCATTGACGCACCATTTACGGTGGTAGCGACTGGGCGCTGGCCGTCGAGCCAAAGGTTGCGCGACCAGATCGAGACATTGGCCGACTTGGCATATTGAACGAATTCCGTGACGCTAAATCCATCTCGACGATGTCGGAGCATGCGATTCGAGCGTAACGTATTGCGTGCGTTATCATCAATATCGCGCTCGACCTCCTTACACACACGCAGTAGCAGTGCGGGCACCTCGGCCACATTTCAGGTATTTCTCGCACAGATAAATTCTTCTTCCATTCGAAATCCCTGTCGATGGCAACAATCGAAATGTAAAGATATTCGTAAGCGTCGCACATTCGCTCGATTCAATGACGAATAAATCTCGACGAGGTGCGCGCGTCCGCCGCGGGAAGAGGTAATAAGCCAATGGACGAGCACCGGTGCAGCAACGACAAAGGCGAATATTGTCACGAGCGCCTCTAGCTAGATCGGCGCTGATTTGATGGCACAGCTGTGTACGGCGACACTCTGGCAAACGCATCCCAACACCACCGAACGGAATGTGAGTGAGGTTGCGAGCGTTGTGCGATTGCCACGGCGAATGCGCGCACTTCCCAATGATAAAGTAGGCATCATGCTCCGTATGAAGAATACCACATCGGCGACTGCGTGTGTCGCCATAGTGTTTGGTATGTGGTCGATCGCTGATGGTAAGTTCACCGCGAACGCGCGCGCGCCCGCCGACTGAGCCAAACAGACGAAGAAGGAGGGAAAAAGAAGAACGAAGAGACAGCGAGTGAGTGCGACGACGACGGCACCGACGAACGAAGAGCGCAAATAAGCAGAAGAACGGATCGAATGAAGAGCAAAATATGCCGGACGCAGTGCGATCGAGTGAGTGCGCACGAGAACGAACACGCCAAAGTGGATAAGACGACTGACGGAAAAAGAGAAAAAGTAAGCGAACCGACTCGGGAAAGAAATGTTCTCCAACCTGAGTCGAGTCGCGCGCGCGAGGGAGAGAGAACGGCTCGCGTGCACACACTAGCAGACACACACACGAACCTAATCCATTGTCGAGCAGTTAACGTAGAAATGCTGGATTTTTCAAAAAATCAGTTTGAATCTGACCAGCGAACACGCCGCATCGACAATTCCGAGTGTGCTGACACCGAAAAACAAATCATCCCGATTCCGTAGCCATCCGAAGCTGAACGCGAAGCGAAGAAGACAGAGGCAGAGAGAGAGAGAGAAAGAAAAAAAAGAAAAAAGAAAAAAGTTTTTCAAGTGAAATTTTTCAAAGTTAATTATTCGCCGAAACATTCGGTCGTTCGTTTGTGCGTTTTGTTTCGTTTTCGGGAGAAAAGACGTTTGATGTTGACGACCTCTCAAGACAAGTGAATTACATTCGGTGCGAGGAAGAAGAGAAGAAAAATGTAAATTTTCCATTCACAATACTTTTGCTTTACAAAATCAAAATTGGCAATTAATTAAAATTAATACGTATTTATCGATGAAAGTGACATCGAAATGTCGGACCTTAACGCTGGGGCGGCAAACGGTAGACAAATTGATCGAATATCAGCTGAGTAATTTTTGTTTCCGTGACGAGCACTTGACGATCGCAGATAAGCTCCATCAAATTTTGTCTTAGTTTTGCTTCAGCGTAAGCCTGCGCAACCCCCACATTTTTGTGCTGTCCGAAACCTAGGGTCTGTGCTCCGATTCGCTGCGAACGATCGCAAAATAGAAAATTCTTTTAATTCAAACTCGGGGCGCGAGGGTGCCGATCTTGAGAAGTCTAGACGGCAAGTGGTCGCGACGGCCATAAAACCATCATTTTCATAATTTCCAATCAATCTTCGTGCCTTCGTGTCATTTGCGCCGAGACACCGTGTGCACCATGAACCGGGCGTTCGACACACAAATCACAAATTTCACCGGCTTGAATGCGGCCCCGTGACTGGCTGCAACGCCAATCCATTGAGCCATTGAAATCGATTCCATTTGTTCGCTTCCCGCTTGAATCGACAGCTCGCACTGGCCCCCCCGTACCATTTGCCATTTGCCGATAGGTTTTCCGTGCAAAATTCAAATATTTCCGAATTCGAATTCTGTTTCCGCTCTCTCCTCGGTTTTTCGGTGTCGTTCCCATGAAACGAAAGTAAAAATTTGAGCTCACCCAGTGTTGGCGGTGCCTTCGTTGATGTTGTGCGGAATGACGCGGTTGCAATGACCACGGCAAGCACCATATGGCACGTGCCACTATGTCTGCCTGCAAGGAGTTTGCATCGAAACGATTGCCGGCAAGAAATGAATGGACCGCGAGTGCACGAGTTCATTGCATTTATTTCGTTCGATCACGCGAGTCCAAAATGCGGTTGCGCATTTCGTTGTGCAGCGATTTATGCGGTTTCGTGTCTTCGAGTCGCCTCTCATCGATGGCAATTTATTTTCGAATATATTTCCCATTTCGCGATCCCATCTGTTCTAAACTCGGCACATAGTGTGCGGAGTCGTACATCATTATGCCTACTGTAATTTCAATGTAAGTTGATGGCCGGCCAAAGCCAATGAAGTGATTTCGCGAATAGGAGAAGCAACACAGGCGCGAATGGAAATGAAAGCACAAGCATACACACGCTCACTGCACGTTTTTTGGCCGTCGTCGTCGTCGATGTGGTTTTTTCATTATTATCATCGGAACGAAAAATGCACAGGCACATTTCGAATGGGCACAGAACGAGGCAGAGAGGAGAAATTATAGCAGTGACCCAGTACTAGCCAAGCATATTCACTAGGTAGAATTGGCGTGAGCCGAACACCGAACACTGGCGAGATCGTCGAAATTCAATTGGCGGAGAACGAAAGACACCGAGCGCTGAAAATGGATTTTTATCAGAAATGTTTCCATTAATTAATGACCCGCAAACGAGTGGCTGACTTGTTTCTTCGTGCGATGCTACTTTCGTGTGTGCGCACCACACGGCATGCGAACGATCGTAGACACTGCAATTTAACGGTTTTCAACAAATTCAGCGAGCGAACCGTCATCTCTCCTCGTCGCCCGTTGCCGCGCATCTTCGACAACGTTGTGATGGGCGAATGGGGAACGAGAGCGCACGTCACAGTACATAAGCACACAACCGCAAGTGGGCTTTGGACATGTGAGTCACGCGTTCAGCTCGAAATCGCTACTGCACATTCCAACCTATGAACCTGTTGCCCATTAAATTTCCTTCCTCTATCTCCCTCGCTGGCCCTCTGTGTCCCTGTCTGTCTGTCTCTCTCACTCAATAACACACTAAGGAATATTGACTCCGCGCCAATCGCCAACTGAAATGTATTCGAGTATTCGTGATCAATAATCATGAACAGGCCAACCGAGTGCTCCAGTTTTTCGCAATCGCGCGATGAATTCCGATGAATTTCACCGACGCATGGGATTAAATTCGGCCGACTTCCTCACTTGGGAATTTCAATGAAATCAATTAGGCGCTGTGTGGTGTTCGCGTCTCTATACACCTTCTCGACACAGAGTCAGGTACAGTCTTTTTTCGTTTTCTTTTCGTTTTTTCGGTCTTTTCGCGAATCGATCCAATCGATTTCTATTCATTTGGTGACTCCGTGCCACCATATCTGGTTTGATGTTAATTCCCACCATACATACTCGTCACGCGTGCGTGTCCGGAGTGCGGTGACAATGCATCGAGCAAAGAAAATAGAAACATTTTCACATTGGTTCATTCATTCGCATCAGGGCCACCTCGCATTAGAATACAAATAATGCGAATGAGTTGTGCGCGATGCGACTTTTCATCCAAATGCACACGATGAACTGGTTTACCTTGTTTGGTTGGATTAAGATTAAGAGCCGAGCCAAGACACATTCGCGCAGCAACGTTAATATGTTCTTGTGTGACCGATACTTCGGTCCAGCAACAACATAAGCGGCACATTCTTATTCAATATCAATTGCATTGCTGCGCTACTCTCCGCGAAAGCATAACGGCAAATGTATTTTTAACACATGCGCGCTACACGCACGTTCGATCAACGAAGGTGGGGGCCGATGCAGGGGCGCAGAAGGAGGAAAGAGGAGATATTTGTGAGTGAAGTGAAATGGGTGAATCGGTGTGGCTCGAACTGCGAAGACGAGACCTTGTCGATCGGGTATTTTATTTTTAGCGCGAACATGACAGATGAGGATGGACAACACACATCGCGCGCGCGTATCGAATCGTTGTCACATCGTGTTTCGCATGGGAAAACGTCTTGGAAATTCGCTAAAATTGAGAAGAAATAAACGAGACACGCGTCCATCATTCGGACAGACCCTTTGCACCGTCCTCGTTCAGGTCGAAGGCAGCAAGTGTGGCGGCAACGCGCAGTTATTTACGTACGAATTCACAAATTCGTAAAATTTCACGTGGCGTTTGTAATTAAATGGAATTAACGTCGCTCGTTCACAGTTCACCTGATGTTTTTTGCCAAAGAAATGCGTTGTTGCTTCGCCTAATTGGAAACAGCGCGAAACAAATGATGCCATATCAGCGGCGGTCTCTTCGTCAATTCTTTGGCTCTGCCACGGCATACACACAAAGAAGCACACATACGTATGCGGCGCAACAAAAGCGACCGTTGTTCTTCGTCGCTGCTTCGTCAGAATTGAAAACATGCTCGACATCCAGAGCAGGAATGATCGCACTGACTGTGTGGACAGTGGACAGTGGACACTGGGCAGGGCTAGCCTTCGCCTTGTTCGCCACTGTGTGAGCTGGCCGAAGTAGCCAAATAATGTTGTTTACATCTGTGAAGAATGATGTTCGGCACCGGCTACCACAGCCAATGCGAATCGAGCAAGAATTAGAAAATGCCGTTACCACATTCGCGCAATTAGCTGAAGAACCCAGTGGGAAATTTCTTCATTCCCTCCCGAATGCGTTCGCTGGAATTGGCTGTGTGCGCTTTTCGCCGGTCTTCTTCTCGCGAATGTTCCTTGTGAACCACATTTTTCGCATGCGAGCGCACTCACGGAAAACCGTCTTACGAACGACGACCATAAGAACGCATTCGTGCCCGCATTTATCATACACAAATCATAAGTATAACGATTTCACAACAATTGTTGCTGTTTGCCGGTCTGTCGCTGCAACAATCGCATGTACCGTTGCAGCGTCTTCGACTCTGTTCCGATCCGACGAAAAACAAAACACAAATCAGATGCCACAAGTACGCCAATGGTGAAAAGCGTACGCATATTTTCATTTCTGGCGAATGGATTGGCTGCGCGGTCATTCGGTGGCATCGCATATGTTAGATACGGCGCATGAAACTGATGCGATCTCATCAGGGGCATACCTTAACTTAGACCTACTCATTTCATATATCCGACGTCGATTTTTATTCTGTTTCGCTGCCGTAGCTCGATTCAATTTGAATTTTTGCCATTCAATTTGGCGACGCAGGCGCGAGTCATTTCTGCGAGAGACTTTGTCTGGGCCGCAACCGTGCACACTCGAAGCTCCCCAATCACAGCAGTGGCTGACGTTGTCGTCGTCGAATGTGAATTATTCCAAAGAGTTCGGAAACTCTTGCGATACGCAAACACACGGTTCGCATCGTTCACATTCCGGACGTGAATTGTTCGAGTTGAAGAAAGAAATGGCACAGTTACGATGACGCCACAATACCAACCGTACAGTCCACCAAACCTCTATACGTCCATTTTCGCGTGACGGAGAGACCGAAGAGACCGAAGAGACGAAAAAAGTGGCACAAATTGATTCTATTTGACATGCAAGCGCGAGCACAACGTTTGGCCGTTTTTTCTTTCTTTCTTTTTTGGTTTTACTTTTCGCCGAGACCAATTACCATTAATCTCTATTTCAATGAACACGTACGCGATCGACGGCAATTAATTTTGAATCTGTATGTCGATTAAGCGTTTCATTTTATTTTATTTTTCTCTGTGGCCACAATGCATTAGCGTTCATGAATTTGGAGAATGGTTTCTCCCACCTGCTGCTGTTGGTCAGTCGTCAGTGTGGCATACGAGGTGATGCCATCGCCATTTCCACTTGCGACGCAGACGAACGAAATTGAATGAGACGAAAAAAAAATCGCCAAAACTGTTCGATCGGGACGTCGAGTGGGTGGGTTCGTTGTTCACATTTCTCTTTCTTTCTTCTCATGCCGACGACGGCATGCGCATTCGGTACGTGAAATGCGCCAACTTTGGACGTTTTGGTGAGTTGTGGTGACGCATAACTGCAACTCATCAGTTCATTAGTGCAAATATCCACTTGGACACTCCGCCGCTAGTACCACATTCGCCTCTCACGCCCCTCACGCCTCTTCCGTCTCTTGAAAAGGCGAACATGACGCGATTTCGCATAAATTTTTGGACCAGAATTTCCCTCTGCCGGTATTCCAATTTGGTGAGTCTGTTTCTCTGGACATACGAACGAACGAAAGAATTGGGTGCTCACGCGCGCGTCGATCAATAACGTATTCAATATCGGCTGAACGAAGAATTATCAAAGAAACGATTCAGAGAGAAACAGATCGCAACCATTTCGGCATCTTTCTTTCGCATGAAATGAATACAATACGAAGAAAGGTGGCCCATGTTCCTCTCTCATTCATGACCGATCCGATCGCATGGGAATGATTGCCGAATCATTTTGTTGCTGCTCACTTTTCGCCTGGTTCACCGAACACCACACACTCACACGCTAGCCGAAATGTATGTTGGGCTCGCATTCGCAGGTCGCAGCAGCAGCACACTGGAGTATGGAGGAGTGACGCGACGGGACGGAGAAGTGGAGAATGGAAACAGTAACCGCAACGCATTCGGGAATGAATCGGAAGAAAGCAAATAATAAACAATAATAAATTGAGTTAATAATAAACAAATAGCCGATGTAGCACTAGCGCACGCAACATGCCAACACACGCACACATCGCACAGATGGTGGAATGAGAATACGATATTTCGGTGAACCAGAAATGGAGTAGCTGACGAACGAGCGAAGATGGTCGTCGTCGTCGTCGTCAGTGATGAAGATGGAACGCACACATTGATGAATTAGAAGCGTAAAACGCGTGCGCATTCTTAACTGGCATCGGCATCGGGCACCGGCACCACATCCAGCCATCTTTCAGTGCGGTCGGTTCGTTTGCGCGACTGACTGCCATTTATTTATTTTACACATTAGCATTTCGAAAAGGCAGAAGAAGAAGGGGGAAAACGGAACGTATTAAATGGATAACATATTGAAATGATCAATGTGTGCGCCAGCCCCTCTCTGTCCAAGCGAGCTTTGTCGTGACTTTCTTTTCTCTCGAAACAATTTTCTTTTTAATTCTTTCGTTCGACTTCTTGGGCTTCGACTGTTCTTTGTTGTTGTTGTTGT
>JANTFB010161298.1:0-10074 GCA_026546635.1 Porricondyla nigripennis | reverse complement strand
AACGTACCGTATTTCATGCAACAATTATACAAAGGAGAGATTTCGGAGTCGGCGCCGATCGCATCATTGATTTCGGCCGTCAACGATACAATCAAATTGGAACACGGGTGAGTTGCATTTGATACCGTACAATCCTGCACGCAACAACGCAGATAGTGCGTATCAGTTGTGGCTGTCAAGGCACCGTGTCGACAAAATGCTATGTTTTAAATGTCCAACTAATTCCGAATTGATCGAGTGGCGAGTAATGTGAGCGAGCACTGCTAGAAGCGTTGATCTCAGTAGACCAGCGCTACATGCATAGCGTTGTTCGTTCAATCTGCTGTTGGAATATCAGTAACGCACCGTAGTCGTCGTCGTTGTGATAC
The DNA here is from genome assembly GCA_026546635.1 of Porricondyla nigripennis. Classification (NCBI taxonomy): domain Eukaryota; kingdom Metazoa; phylum Arthropoda; class Insecta; order Diptera; family Cecidomyiidae; genus Porricondyla; species Porricondyla nigripennis. Next base: position 9,706 of record JANTFB010161298.1, on the reverse strand, counting down.
GGTAATTGCTATACCGGCTATAAAATAACCTGAAAAGTTATTGAATACTGGTCGCTCAGACACACAAGATCGATCATCACTGCTATCGCAAAGACGAAAATATTAAAGAATGAAACTTATAACCTCCTCGTAATCGATTCGTGTTCATTATTTTTGATAATTCATTCTCCGAGTCTCACGCATATCTGTGACTTTGCAAATTTAAACGAAAATGTCTTTCCAGGAACCCGCTAGTGATTAAAGCATACGACAACGATACTGGACTGAACTCTCATCTGCATTATGATATCGTCGAAACATTGGCGCAACGCTTTTTCCATATCGATTCGACAACAGGCGCCATAAAAACGGCGATGCTACTCGACCATGAAAAAATACAATTTTTCTCATTCCACGTAAAGGTAAGTGAGCACGTGAGGGACACATTGGAAATATATTCCAATTTTAAATCGGGCGATGAATCTGGGAACGGCAATCGTTCACTGAAACCTCGGCATACGTTAACTAGTCACTTTTGATTTTGTAGGTTTCCGACTTGGGCAAGCCACGTTTGTCATCCGAGCTAGCAGCCAAGGTTCAAATTTCCGTAACCGATGTCAACGATTGTCCCCCAATTTTCACACAAAGTGTATACAATGTGACATTATTGCTACCAACTTATCTCAATGTGGTCGTTGTTCAAGTGAATGCAACTGATCTCGACGGTTCTTCGGAGAACAACACATTACGTTATGAATTCACTGAAGACAGCAATGCAGACGGCGTATTTGCTATAAATGACCTAACCGGAGTCATAACAACACGGTGAGTACAGTTTATTTTGGCTTTTTTTATTTTCCTTCTCTGCCACACAAACGTCTAATTTTTTTTCGTCCTTTTGTTTCGATTGGTCTGCATTCCGTGATCATGCAAACGCGAATTTTCAAACACATGCGGTACACAAAAACAGCGAAATCGATCGAATGGATGCACAATACAGATTGCAAGTTCGTGTCAGCGACGGCAAATACACAAGTGTAGCAACAGTCAACGTGTTTGTGGAGACCTCTGAGAACTCGGGTCTTTCATTCCAGAAGTCCATTTACGAAGGCAGCATAACCGAAAATTCAACCAAAATTACCTCGGTGACGGTGGTAAATGTTATCGGTGCGGCGCTAAATGAACACATCGAATTCCGTTTATTGAATCCAACCGATATGTTTCGCATTGGTTTGACATCGGGCGTCATCGAAACAACGGGTCAACGTTTCGACCGTGAACTGTATCACAATCATGAATTGATCGTTGAGGCTCGATCATATGTACCGTATCGTGATAAACCACGCGTGGCACGTGTGATTGTTAACGTGACAGTGAGCGATATCAATGACAATTGTCCAATGTTTGTGAATTTACCATACTACGCAATCGTGTCAGTGGATGCTGCTCGTGGATCGGTTATCACGAAAGTGCATGCACTTGATGCCGATAGCTACGAGAATGGCGAGGTGCGGTACGAAATGAAACGTGGCCATGGTGAATTGTTCAAGGTGGATCGAAAGACGGGCGAAGTTACACTTAAACAAACACTGGAAGGACACAATCGAGATTTCGAGCTACTGATAGCAGCTTATGATGGCGGAATTACTCCATGTTCAACAGATGTCATCGTACACGTGAAGGTAATGCGTTTCTTGCGATTTCTTCCACCCTAAAATTGCTCGGTTGAAGTCACAGATCATCAAAAACGGATGCACTCCTTTCAAAATGTTCACCTCGTCTGCACAAGAAAATTCCCACTCAGAGTTCCCAGCCCTCATGCCTTGCCGCGTTGTGCTTCGTTGACTTTGTATAGTGGAAACGGGTTTTGCACCAAACTAATACTTCTTGACGCCTAATGAATTCGTTTTTGAGTGACACCAGGTCTGCGCGACACCGAGCTTATGAGGGTTAGAAGTAAATCAAATTTTAAAAATTCACCCCAAGCATAAAGGATTCCCTCAATATTTCATTTAATATGTCTTCATTTTTTCGTTTCCCCACACACACATCAACACCCCATGGACATGTTACACGCCGATAAACAAATCAAAAACTTACCACTCGATACTGTAATCAAACGAATAGGTGATCGATAAATCGATGCCGATTTTCAATAAGCAATTCTATTCGGACATCGTGCCAGAGAATATTGAATTACATACACCGTTATCCGTTGCGATTCAAGCCGAGAGTCCATTGGGACGAAAGCTGATCTACACCATTGTCGAAGGGAATGATCTCGAAGAGTTCACTGTCGATTTCAATACAGGTAATCACTGAATGCGTATTTTATACAGTGTTTTTAATGCACAATAGTTTACACGGCACGATTACACACCACATACGTGAATTTTACGATTCGAACATATTTCAGTCAAACGTATTCTGCGTTGCTTGGATAGGGCTTCGGGTTATTCACATGAGCGAATAAAACTTATAAAATTCTCCCTATCTTGTCCTAAAACTCTTTTTTCGGCCCATTTCGCTGTCGAATACCATCAGAAATGAATACGTCAACCGACTTCCGGCACAACGGTGTGAAATCGGAGCAGAAAGAGGAGATACTGCAGTCAAAATATTATTTATATTTCTTGGAATATGAAAGGGAAACACAGAACCGAACAAACCAAACTTTGTCCTCAATTCAATTTACCTTGAAAAAATCTAGAAAGATTGCGAAAAAAACATATAAAAGTAAGCAACGATAATGATATGCGTCTCCCTTCTGTGTCAGATGTATAGAATAACCGTTTCTAACGAAACCATTGCCGAAGCCTCATATCCATTGTAACTCCTCTCACTCACACGCTCTCGTTATTTCATCCAAAATTTCCTTTTTCGTCGCGAGTTTGTGGTGTCTTCGTAAATATCGATCGCAGCCCACACAGAAAATTACAACTGAAACGCGGGATATGTTAAATCACAAGCCTCCGTTGTATCCACCTATCCACAGTCGGCCGCAAGATTGTCACAAGACAATTCGATTTGGCACATTTCTACAAACGCCGGATAGGTTCACCTAATCGTTACGCAGATCTATAACTTACTTAGGCACTCGATGCTTACTCAACGTGTGAGTAATGATCGCGTAACAAGTTTTTTCCACGCTCTTTCGCCGATGGAGCATTGGAGCATTTTTTTCAATCGCAGAAGTTTCAGCAAAATTTCTGTTCACGTTTGAAAAAATCATTCGTGTTGCTCCCAGCTCTATGAATCGGCATCCCTCAGAAGTTTTCGGAAAACGAATCGAATATCTGTCTCTCGCATATGAAAAGTCTCGCGAACTTACCTATAGCAATTCTTTGGGCTGCCAGAACTGCTTGTGGGAATTTTGGAGAGCGATAACTTGCGTAACGCATTTTTTTCGAGTCTTCTACAATTCATCACTCCTGTCCACTTGGCCTTCTAGTACGGCCTACAGATCTAGCCCTTGAAGTCGTTTGAAAATAGGAACACATCGAAAGTTTAATAAAATTCCTGAATATTTTCTCTCTCTCTCCCTATTCGTCGCATTGATTTCTAAATATAACGCTATATCTGTGTACGTGTCACAGCACCGGACAGTACTAATGGTCCCTGTGAGTATTTGATCGGAATAAATATATTTCAGTAACCGACATTTGTGTTTGCATCCGTGAGTTTTGTGAATGATTTGCTTGTTTTTCTTTCGTATTTGTGTGTTTTCCTTTCAGCATTCTCACCGTAAAATTTCATATTTTGCACTCTCACTGCACAAAAAATGGATGTTATGCACTCTCGTAACTCATTCGCACATAAGAAACCCAAATTCAATTTATTTTAATGTTTACCGATTGATCAAATGAACCTAAGACTTTCAACACTGACGCCCCCAGGGTGAATTGCGCTAATTTGGCCTATCATTTGGCCTATCCAGAAACAGATTCCTGATAGATTTTCGTCGCACTATTGGCCGGATCCTGATAACCGGTCAAAGGGGACACGACAGATCGTGCTCGAGTTTACAGTGCCGAATAATATACTACTTTCCATTATTATTCTTATGAATAACATATCAATTTACGAAGTTCAGTTTCTTACTGGGCTGGTGTTGTTTAATGTGTTTTATGGAATTACAGCACTGACTTGAAATCCGAGTCTCGGATACCTTTCCGATTTTCTCCAAACATTCAGAATCGAATCCACTCGAAATCAAAAGAAGCGCATTTGAACATCTCCTCAAGGAAAGTCGTAAATTGAGTCCAATTCAATAATTTTTACGAGAGGATTTTCCATGTCCGCTCTGGGACCCTATAAGGCTCTGTGTCGAATAATAAAAAAACTTCCAGAACTTCACGACGGAAGTGCAACAGTACTGTGTTTCCGCCTGTGGATTTGTCGGCATCACCATATTCGCGTATCCAGTGATATGCCGCCCCCACCGCATGTCAAAAGTTGACATTTGCCGCGTGCGTCTGACGCGTTATTTAACGTACTTCTAGCACGTATACAATTATACATACGTATGTGGTTAGTTTTTGGTTTTCGTGTCCACGTTATTAACAGCAGCTGGTTCGTGTATCAATAAATTGTCGTTTAACGCATTGAATCATCACTGCATTTACGTTTAGTGCGATTTTCACAAAATTGGAATGAACATTCATTCGAAACGAAAATCGTAATCAATCGCCAGTATTCCTTTGTTATGGTTGGTGGGTTTTCGAGAAGGGTCGTGGACATTTGAGGAAACCGGAGATCTCCTGTGGATGATGGAGAAAAAAAATCAAATAATGACTTGATAATAAAAATACTAATCAATTATAACTAGGAAAACAGATTTATTCCGAATGCTCATTTTCGTACATTAACATACAGTATATGCCTTGCTCCCAAATTCGCATTGAAATACCTGTTCGAAATAGCTCCGCATATGATAATAATAATAATATGCACAATGATTTCTCGATACGTGTGACGACCTCTCACTTCAACAAACTTCTCGATTATACGTAACCAAATTGTAAATTTGTTGTAAACTGTCGATTGAAGGGGTTTTCAGGCAGATTGATTGAGCGTCAAGAGCGAAGAAAATCATCTACTATAGTACCATATATACCGTTATCTTCCCATATCTTGGCAAAATTCTTATTAACACGTGCAAGCGTCGGGTATTTTGTTCAGCACTACGTCTTTCACTGGCACCTCGTGCGATGATACGCGAGCCGATTATTTACGAGCCAGAACTCCGAAAATTGTATGACCTGTCTCGCCTGCGCCTTTTAAAAAGAAGTTTGAAGCATAATGAGAAAATGCCACAATATGTATCGAGAACCAGACTGAATGTACGTACTGTGTTGAGGAAGTATTTTACTCGAGAATATTTTGATGAGAGTATAGCTTTGGATATACTGTGGCGTGATAATGGAATACGCTCATTTGCACCGATGCCCTTGGAAAATACTTGCCTCACAACGTACTGTGGTTTCAATCAATGTCAGCACAGAACAGTATTATATAGTATTAAATACAGCTCGTATTGGCTTATGGGTTCAATTGGATTCTAAACATTTAGTTGTTATCCATTAAATGCAAACCAGACTTTTAAGCACATATGGATCAGTTGGGCATATTTTCGCACCTAATGGAGTGTAACTACGTTGGATTTTACCCAAACTGCAGCATTTATTTGATGTCTCAAGTGTTCACTTACTTCCATCGTCAGGGAGATTGTAAAATGTATGAAACTTTTGAACCCATAAAGCAATAGAGATAGCATTGCATAGAAAATATTGAATTGATGAATATTAATATGCTAAGCTGATACTCTGCTATGTATAATTGTATACTCTCAAATACGAGACAATTTTTATTGATTCATTTTATCTCCATCCATCTGCTTCGGACGCGAATGAAAAAAAACTCACTTATGTTAACTGCATACCTTGAATGCAAACACATGGACGTGCCTCGACGTGAACGACTGCGGGAATCACATTTCGAAAACACAGGCGCTATCTACGTAGTCGACGAATTGGACTTCGAACGTAAACAACATTACGAGTTGGTGATTCGAGCAACTGATAGTGTGTCAGGTGTATCAGCCGAAGTGCCGGTGTCCGTGCTTGTTCAAGATGTCAATGATTGTTTACCCGAGTTCGAATCGAACAGCTACAATGTAACTGTTTCAGAAGGAGCATCGTTCGGTACATCAATTTTGAAAGTGGTCGCACATGACAATGATACCGGCACTAATCAAATGATCACGTACGCGATACAAACGGATGCTAAGAAAACGTCGGAATATTTTCAAATGGATCCAATTGAAGGTGTTGTCTATTTGAAAAAATCACTTGATCACGAACAATTAGCAATGCATCATTTCACGGTTATTGCCACCGATAAAGGAGTGCCAAGTCTGAGTTCAACTTCACATGTATGGATAAAGGGTAAGTGTTCATTCTTATCAACAATGGTCTTATAGGGAAAAATGTCTAGATAATAATGAGACAACGAAGGATCTCCTATTTATGATTAACTTCTATTGACCATCCTATAAATATCCTTTGGACCAACTTTGGAATACTTATAGGGTAAATTCCAAAACCTTGCCATAAACGATAATATGTACTATTGCATAGAAACGAAAAAAAAGGCGCTTTCAGCATCTTGGAAGCGCCCTAGCTCATGGAAATGTTCTAGATCTAGAGAAATTTAGAGCGGAAAAAATTATGGCGGGTATATTACCGTGTCATAAATGATAAAATTGCATAGGAACGGAGGAAAAGAGGAAAAACCGAGTCGAAGAACCGCCCGCTGGGTCGTTTGAAATTCTATAAAGTAAATTCATGATCAGCCAGACACACTTTTTCGAGAGACTTCTCGGATCGCTCTGATTCATGTTTCTTTGCAGGATTTTTTCTGCATTGCAACTGCACTTGAATTGGGACTGCACTGCAACCAGCTTTAAAATTACTGAGCGGCAATAATTTGCGTTTGCAGTGGCAATGTATTGCTCAATACTGCAAAATCAGTTATACTGCAAGCTTAAATAGGCTATGATTTCAATACATTTAAATGCATCCCAGATGGTAATTTCGCCATCCTTACGGGAGGTAATTATTAGGAGCGTCATTTTGCATTTACGTTTAGTGCGACTGTTCCAAGGAGGTCTTTTTCTAAGCAGCGGCGTCCGGCGTTGCTTGTATTGCGAGTTTATACTCGTTATAGGGTTGTAGTAAGAAGAGATAAGTCGTAGAACTACGAGCTATACCGAGCAATGATGTACTCATGTAATTCAGTAAATTTGCGATTTTTCGCACCATCGGTAGTTTAAAGTGGCGAATCAAGAATTGTGAATACTTTCATGAAGCACAAAGTGCATTTTCTCTTTTCCTCTCCTCATTTTACTTGGATCATGGTTCTGTACGTGGCATCGTAGCAAAAATTGTCACATTTAACGTGAAAAACGAAGTCGTCAAACTTTCTGCAGCTCTCGTGCTCCACAGTTCTCAACACATTCATGAATCGAGCTAAGCATATTTCTATATTCAGATTCAAATATAAAATATGTAGTAGTGAAGTGAAACGATGCTGAAATTTTCAGCTTGCCAGCACAGTAGATAATACGGACAAACCATCGCAATAATTGCGGGAAATTGCCCATCCTCGTGTGCAGTTAGAACCGCGAGTATCACATTTGCATTTGTATGGAACTGGACTGCGCGTCAGCCTGTTCGACTGAATTTAGGCCAGCAAACAAGCCTTTCGACGATACGTTGCTCTTGCTGATAGCTTTTCAAATGTGGTCTCAAGAGCCAAACTTTACAAACATCATAGGAATGCCCCACTTCCCCGCAACATATTCATAAATTAGAGTTTTCAGTGCTTTTCCGGTGCAGTTGTATGACCGTTTCGGCAAATGAATCAAACTAGACATTATTGAACCGGTTTTACGGTCGAGTGTATTTGCAAATGACGCAAATAATTTGCAATTTCTAGGACGAAAAATAAACAATGTAATTGTGGATTGGGTTGAATTTATCATGGTTTATGCGTGTAGGTAAGGCCACACAGTTTGTGAGCGAGCCTACTATACAATGCATGGAATGCCCACCCAATACCGGCAACGGACCAAACGCATGATTTATGAGTTTGTTAACGAGAAATGGTTTCATGTTTACGAATGAACTGTTTTCAACCAAAAAACAACAACATCCGACGGCAACGAATTTGACCATCGTTTGTACACATAGTTGACGCCGTATGGTCTGCGATGCGAACGTTATTTCCAAATTGTGTGGATTTTAATTGGCAGATATATTGTATCAACTCAACTCAGTACGAGTAAATACTGAATATTCATTCACCACTCTTTGCTGGTGAAGAGTATAGCGCTACCGATTCTGCCATATTGCAGCGATGGCCATGCCGTTGCATTTAATAACATACCATGGGCGGCTTTTCACAGCTTTCTCTCCGTGTGCTCGATGGTGTGTTATTTGTTGATTATAATTTGTAAGCGATTCTCTCCCTAATTCGAGTGCATTTACTATTTTTCAGTGATTGATATGAATGACAATCCACCGAAATTCGAGCAAACATCGTACAGTTGTGTGTTGTCGCAACATGCACAACGTGGCCAATTCGTAACTGTGGTATCTGCCAGCGACCCAGACTTCATCGATCAAGAAAATTTATTGTACGCGATTGCCCAAGGCAATGACTTACAAACGTATTCAATTGAACCAATTACTGGCATTCTAACGCTGGTGAACATACAGAATTTCGCTGAAAAACGTTTGACCGTTTTAAATGTGTCGGTGACAGATGGCGTTTACACCAGTTTCACACGAGTCGAAATCAACATCTTGCCTGCAAATTTACACAATCCAGTATTTCCGCGTGTGGTCTACGATGTCAAAATCAACGAAAACCAATTAGCTGGACGTCTAGTGCTAGCGGTGAGTAGAAATCTATGTAAAACGATTCACCAAATTCAGATATTTGGACATATTTCACTCGGCGCAGTGAAGCACAATTATTCAATCGTTTATTTTTTCTCCATTCTTTCCATCCGTTACTCAGGTGAATGCCGTCGACGAAGACTTCGGCGAATACGGCACCTTAACATACGACATTTTTTCGGACGAAATGAAGGAATATTTTTCGATTGATAAGACAAAAGGCGAAATAGTGACGAAAATTCGATTGGATCGTGAAGCGAGAAAGATGTACGAACTGCCAGTGACTGCGATGGATGGTGGGGGTCGAACCGGCTTAACAATGGTTAAAATCAAAGTGGGCGATATCAATGATAATGCACCTGAGTTTTATATGCGAGAATATAAAACATCGATTTATGGAAATATGTCGGTGAATGCAACTTTCTTGCACGTAAGTGGAGCAACCAACGCCACACACGGTCTTGGGTCTTGCTATGTTTTTTTCTCAGTCGATTCGATTTTTCTATTCACAACCGAGTTCAGCTACTCAAGCGTTTTCGCCACAGCGTTGTACAGCATTTCACAGCAGAATCACAGCCAAATGCACACTCGGTTTGCTTGATCACAAGCGTAGCAGTACACAATACATGCCAAAAGCATGTGTAGCAGGACACACACAAGAAACTCAGTCGTTCACCAACGCGGTCAATTCCGTTCATTTCAATGTAAATGCAACACAAATTGAACGACACGACAGTCAGCGGATTGCGTAACACATACATCAA
>JANTFB010161187.1:0-10080 GCA_026546635.1 Porricondyla nigripennis | reverse complement strand
TTCGCCATAGCATGCGATTCGTGTGATTACATATGTAGAACTATCAAAACTGAATAAATTACATGGAACGTACATGTCCGCCTAATTTCGCTGAATGAATTGGTCATTTATCCATGAAATGAAACGAGCGAGAAAGAAAAAAAAAACATTTGCATTTTCAAGTTCCAGTGGGAAATTTAAAACACGGACTAATTGAATAGTATACGCAATTGCGCAATGCTTATTCTCATCGTTGATAGATGTATAAACTGGATTCACCGTTCGCGGTTCGAGTTCCACATGTATATTTCATTTCAAACAAAGAATTCCTGCGAATTTCAAATGTGAAATGCCAATTACCATCATTTTTCCACCGTATTCCGACTTTGAAAAGCATTACCGCCTAATTATCATCAACATTAACGGTCACGTGCTTGTCCTCCAAAATTGTGTCCGATTTTTGAAAGTCATATTCGACTCGTGGGACATGTGGACCATGCTCTTGTCAAGGCCAGGCGCGCTTTTTTTTGCGCTTCGGCCAATCATTCGGTCACCCTTGATTGACCCTGCAGTCCGCGTCGGCATGTATAAGATGTACATTCGCCCTGTCCTCACATATGCGTCGGCCATTTGGGCCCGACCGGTGTGCATGGCTTCCCTTCATGTGAAGCGAATGCGCCTTTTCGAGCGAATTGCATTGAGAACGGCAGCTGGCGCTCGACGAAACGTCGACTCCTATCTATACGCCAATAACTCGACGCTGCACGGGATTTCAAATTGCCCCCGAATCGATAGACACATCGTTGAAATGGCCATTAAGTTTTTTCAGCGGTGTGCATCGGTGGGGCTCGAAAAGATCTCGTCTCTATCACCTCATCAATGTTCAACTCTTCCCTGGCCTGACCGATTTGCTTCGACACAATGCGGACGGCGGGGTACTCACGGATGGCCGTTTACTACACTTCCACGAGGTGGAAGGTAGCTCGATGTCACGAGTCACTTGCATCTCTCCATTCGATATTTCGCGTCAGTGGCGTGATCATTTCGCAATCCAAAAATATTCCTGAGATGTGGCTGTTCGATTTCACTCCACTTTGAATTCCATCGCAATCTAATTGGAATGCCGTTCAATCGAACGGATTCGCGTAAAAGGAATATTCGTTTTACCCCATCTCATTGAATGGGCTTGATGATGAGCCGATGAGAGTACGTCAATCGATTGATTTCGGCTTTTTACTCGCTTGCGTTGATGTGCATGTTGTAAGCTACCGCACATAAATATTTGTGGTTTTTGGCCGACGTTGGGAAAAAAGGCTGCCTGCGAGCGAGTCCCTTTTCATTCTCATTTATTATTTATTGTTATTAGTATCGAAAGCATCAGAAGCAACTCAAACAAAAAAAGGATATAAGTGGTCATCGCTCACGGCGAATGCGATTTTTTTGCTCATGTGCGCTGGATACGACCACACGACCATCGCATATGAGCGAAAGAAAATCGCAAAAATTGCCTGTTTGTATTGATCTTATTTATTATTTATGAAAATGAATTCGTCCATCGGTTTCTGCCCGGCAGCTCGATGTCACGATTCACAGCTCGAATACGATAAAAGTGTTTCATGCGCTCGTAAGTTGGAACGCACAAGCACCCTCCAGCCGTACGCGGAAACGTCGAAAAAGTTGATATTGGTTGCCACCTCTATCGCCAGAACAAACACCCACAGACATAACATCTTGTGCTTAAGTTAATAGCTCGGAAACGAAAAAAGTGACATATATTAGTATATTACTGTCGCTCGTTTATGTGTTCTTTTTGCTGTGTGTGAACGCCTTTTCCATTCGAATCAAGAACGGGTCCCATGAGCTGAAGACAAAATAGAACAGTTTCTTTTGGTTTGGTCTGCACAGTGACCGAACCATTCGTCTAACATTTAATTCGATCGAACGGTAAATGGAGTGTGGAATTGAGAGTAGCAGAGAGGAGATGCATATTCCATTTCGATGAATAGTAAGACGATGGCGTTGGCTGATTGACACGCGTCCCCCTCCCACCGCAAACAAATCGAAAATACTTTTATTCTTCGGTTGATCGCATTGGATGGCCGACATTCGGCAGACGGAGTGGCGAAACGTGATAATTGAATAAAACATCATGTGCCGAGTGCTGTTTTCGACCACATTTTTGGATCAAAATAATTTGGCCGCCAAATTCGTTCGAGAAGTAGATTGAATGCGTGGGACGTATGTATGCTCCCATTCCGGTTGTTTCGACCACTTTTTTTCCTATTGAATTTGGTCTGAATGTGCTGTTGCTTGGTGCGATTTGTACGCGCGTGATGACGTGATGAGTCGGATCTGGTGGAGAGAAACCAAAATTGAATCAATCGAAACCGTTTGATATTGGAAATGGAACGGAATGAAATGGGTCGAAACGGATGCCAGTGATCGCGATTCTAACGAGTCTGCAAGGTTCATGTCGTGGGTGGTGCGTACCGCTAAATTTCGTGTATGAACGGCGAACGCATATCGATGGCTGTGTTTACATTTCATTTTCGTTTCGTTTCTTTCCATTTGGCGATCACGTCCGCTCGTACCATCGATCATATGAGAAATGCCATGGAAAGCAGACGATTTCGTTTCGGATTCATGAATTCATTGATCGAATTCAACAGCGAATTTCACTTTGAAATATAAAATATAAATCATCAATTAAACGCCGTGCGCATTACTCAACCAGCCGTGAATCGCCATCGGAACACTTTTTCTCTCGTGCTCAGCTCATCGTACGCGTTGATCGTATGAATGAATGGATACTATCACATACGATATAGCAGGTAATGCGTAGTGTATGCACGATGCCCACCATCACACATCATCATCACCATCATTCACAATCGAAGCATCGAAAGCACATGCTGCTGGTTGAGTGGCTAATCGGTTTCACTCTCGTACGAAAGCAAAATCTGCATAAAAAGCACTTGAAATTTCGTTTTCTATGGACGCCGTGAACAATTAGCTAATTAATTTCATAGCCATCAGCGCCTGACGGGAACGAGTAAAATGTTGGATGCAGCTAAAAGCCGATTACTGTTCATTGTTTGTGGTCTGGTCATGTGTGTGTGTGTAATCGCCAATAATTGATGGAAAACTCCATCTGGCGATCCCAGATCGACCAATCGAAAATTAGGCAATCGGAATCGACCTCAAACCAAATCAATGTGGCTTTTGTTCTGTAAATGGCGAAATTGTTATCGCATTCCGATCGCATCTCCTATATCGTTCGCGTTCATATTCTCCGTCAAACGATTCTCGCAGATGTTAGGTTGATTATTGACCTCTCCGCGCGACCGCGAAAAGTCTCTTTTGCGCACGCACGAATCGCGCAGAGATTAAAAAACATGGAAAATAAGAACGGTGACGTGGAGATGGCGACCGACCAGAGAACGATCGAACAATTTTTGCACAAAAGACAAATAAATAATGGGCAAGACTTATCGTTTCGCATGCATCCATTCTATGGCACGAAAACCATTCGATTCGTGAGTGCAATCCATTCGTATGCGTGCCGCTTGTCGTCTGGGGGCCCCGTCCATTTATTTCTGCGGATGAAGCACAAAATGATTCCGATGTTTGCTACTCGACCGCGACAACACACCATCCCGGTCGTTGTCTGGCAATCGTAAATCTGCGAACGCGAAACAATATATTGTACGAGAAATATGTAAGCCGATGCATTTCACAGTTTTTCCTTCATTTTTTTTTCACTTCATTTTATTGCACGTTTGTGTGTGCGTGCGTGAGAAGAGGCGACTTGACAACATCAAGAAACCGCAGAGCTCACAATAATGGTCTGGTGACCAATCGTTCATCGAATGTGTTCTCCGTTCGCTTCGTAATTGTTCACGTGATTACGGCGACGACAAAATAATTAGCGTAATAATTCACCGGGTACCATTGTATCAATTGCGCGCGAATGCCAAGCACTCGAATGCATTAAAACTCTGCGGTTCATTCAGGTAGTCGTCACCTGCTGCAGATATCTGCACGCAGACTTTTATTGTCGATTTCGTATAGCAAAGCGAATCGACATCAATACATTCAATGTATGCCCATTGCCCGCAACGAAAGTGGTGGTAGCAACAACGACAAACGTCCGCCGCAGAATTTATGTTTATTGTGGTCGCCATAAAGTCATCAATACGTTGGACGGTGCACCAATGTTGGTCCATATCGTTGAATTGAAAAAAAAAATGCCAATTGTCCATCTGTATTCGAATTGTTGCTGCTGTTGTCCGAGAATAGTGCAAAGACTCACACGCATAACCGCATACACAGTATACACAGTATACACGGCGAACGATTTTATGCAATCGCAACACCATTAGTAGGTATAGATGAGGAATTGACGGTTTCCCGTCCATTAAAAATGCCAGCATTTCAATTCAGCCCCACTCAACTGGCAATGTCGAATCAAGTTGAAATCGAAATTCGCAACCACAGCAAAAAAAAGCCAAAAAGCAAATAATTACGGCTGCGGCAGAGCATTGGCGTGATTGTTCGTCGAACAAATGCACAATAGAGATGGGCTGAGATTCGTACGTCGTCGTTTCCGGCTGAAAAATAAACTGGCGAATGTTGTGCACGATGTTATCGCGCAACCACATTCGCATCGCACAATTTAGATCGCTACTGGTCTCATCACTCCGGCAACAATGTGCTATAAGCCCTTCAATTCCGGCGCCAACGATGGTCAATGAAACTACCTGCCACACTACCATCACAACAAATTGCAATTAACATTTATTGAACGACCATTTGTCCAGCGACTTCCATTTGTTTTTATTCGATTTTTATTTCAAATTGAATAACTTGAATTGCTTCATTTTCAGCGCCGAAGTCGATGGCACGTTTAACGATCCAAACGTGAACACATTCAAATGATTGTCGTTTTCTTGTTGTCGCACCCTGGCGCCCGGTGTCATCCATTGGATGCACGGAGACGAAAGGAGGAATCGGCAATTATCCATATTTTTATTGGCCGCGCTACGCCATATCGATGAACAAGTGGAATTCGTTTCTTTTTTATTTTATGAATTTTCTGCCTGCGGTCATGGACGCGCAGCCATTATCTCATTACTCACTGCTGTATGCCAATGCTATGCACTGCGGTATTCAGAAATTTTCTTCTCGCTCACTATTGCTGGACTGCACGGGATGACGCATCATTTTATCGAAATGCCAATGCTTCTTCAATTAATTGCATGGCCGCGTGCGAGAGATTGCACGAACACGATAGTCGATATTAATTGTTATTCTCTCATCGGTTTTTATCTCTCTGCCTCCGTCTCTCGAGAAATGAATATCGTTGGAAACGCGAAGCGTCGAGGTATTGTATTTATATGACTCAGTCGGTCTGCACGCATAATGGAGTATGGAGTTGACCTATTACATACATACCGATGCGATATTTCACCGAAGGCGAAGAGCATCGATTACATTACCACAACCAAATATGCAAAGCAATTGGAAGCATTGCAGCCATCATCACGATGGCATGCTGAACTCTTCCAGCTGACACATTTCATATCGATGCCAAGGGAAATTGACAACGACGAGACTCTATCGATTTAATTGTTGTCTCTCCTATGCGGAGAGGCTTCTGGTGAGAAAACACGGTACGAGGAATTCAGAGGATACCCACAGCGTTTTCACAACGAATACCTATCTCGATGAGCATCAAACATAAACGAAATTTAATGAGAAAAACCACACCATTTATCACGCGCCGAAGAAAGAGCAACCATTTGATGGAACTGCATGCTCGACGCGTCACTTGACCGATCGCTCCGATCAGAACGAAGGAGAGGCGATTTGAGTGAAATTCCGGAATACTTTCGAATGACGAAGAGACATTCGCAGGGTGTGAGTGAGTAAGAGAGTACGAGAAAGAAAACTGGAGGGCAAAAGTGGGGGTTGCGTAAACGAATGAAACTGGAACTGTCAACGAGGATTAACTGAAATTCCATTGAAACTGCTTGACAGAGGAAAAGGCGAGAGCCGACGAGCGATAAGAAATAAAAGAAAATGTTCGCATTACACGTGGGCGGTGTCATGGTCAATTTGATGGCTGGCGGTCGATGCTCGCTGTTTTTGTGCGTGTCTCGATTCGTTCGGTGCCAAAAATGTTGTTGACTCAGAAACGGCTGAAAAGATACGTCGACTCCTGCACGAAACGAGTTTGTGACGTATTACTACGTGTAGCAGTCCGATATAGACCAATGATCTCGCTGCAAGTGATTCAGTACCGCGAATTTCTCTCATTCTCTTTCTGCTTCTTCTTCTTCTTCTTCTTCTTCTTCCATCATTCCATTGTGTAGTAGAGTCTGAAATAGCGCTGCCGGCGTCCTTCCGAGAAATGAACGACGAAAAAGCAACAACGAAATGCGCCGTCCAGCCCGACAATTCTGTGTAAATGAGACTTCATCTCCGTTGACGCATAGCCTTTCCCCCTTCCATGCCCTGTCGGCTACGAAACGGCAATAAGAAAACAAAACAATTCACAAAAACAAAACTCTCGGTTCATTCCAGTGTTCTCGTCTCGCCGTTCCATGGCGATAGTTTTGGTTTAGAAAATGAAATTGCTGCCGAAAGCGATAAACAGTGAGTAACGTGCACAAGCGTGCGTTCGCATCAAAGCGGCAAAATCCCAAGCAAAAAAACGAGCCACACAATTTTCGTCGCAAGCGATATTTCGATATTTTTTCACGTTTTTTCTCAGACAAAATGCTGCAGTTTTGTTTGAACGAAAAGCGACATCAGAACGTGTCCCCTCTGCAAATGTTTGTGAATTAATTCATCATTCAGATGAAAACTGCACACCAAACGTAATGAGTATTCCTTCTCTTGCCCGTGCTCATGCTCACTGTGCAATTCGAATGTGCACAATACACCTCTCCCATAGAAGACGCTATTTTATTGCGTCCATCATCAGAAGCAATAATAAAATAATCAGAATTTCTATTTAAAGCACGTCGAAACGTACCAGGTGCATCAGAACACCGAATACGTAGCCCCTCACTCATCACGTAACTTATTCTTCTTTCTAATTATTTACATTCAGATGCTGACTCGTGAACGAGAAGTGAATGCACGTCACTCTACATGAAATTGGCGCCGCAACAGAAGCCAGCAGAGCATCGAATATTGTGAGGACGCGCGCACGCTCTCGGGAACAGTTGAACAGTCGAAAGTGGTCGATTAATTCTCGTGCAAAAATTCCTTTTTTTTCCAAATAAATTCAGCTCTTCGTGCATTCATTTCAGTTTTGTGTTGTGTGAATGCGTGTGTGCGTGCCAGAGTCGAGTGTGCCTTGTGTCTTTACGGCTGCATGCAAAAGCTGAACAAAAAATTCTAAAAAAAACAAATAAAAAACTTACAAAAGAAGAACACAAAGTGAAACGAGGAGAAACGCAAAGCGGCGAACGAACACGCCAGCTCTCATTTTCTTCGAATAAGAAAAAGAAAAAAAAAACAAATTCATTTTTGCATTCATTCTGTCAATACAAACGCACGCGAGCACAAGTGTATGCCGACGACGACGACGCCGTCTGCTTTTGACGAATCGGCGACACGATAGTACGCGGTGAACGACTACACGGGAAATATACATTGTTTTCATTTCGAAAGCCGCGTACGAAACGAAAGCGACAACAGCAGATAGACGACCGTCGTATTTTGTGCAACTGCGATCGAATTCGGGGCACATCCAAAGTGAATCTTGTGCGGAACGGTAGTCGCGTATTTTCGCTCTCCAGTCGGTTTCTATCGTTGGTTTGGGGTGCTACGGGCGGTCCGACGCAATCAAGTGGAAATCGAATAATAATCGTGAGAGAGAGAGGGAGAAGGAAAAGCGGGCCAACACCAACACTAAATGCATAGCTAAAAATGATTACCCGACGAAATTGGCTTCTGCGCTGCAGTATTCTGATCAATATTGCCGTACTATTGTACATTTGTAGTCATGTGATGATCGGCAGTGGCAATATGACGCTGGGACCGGCGTTCGTGATACAGGAAGATTATGCAGTCAAACAAACGCCAATACGACCGCATGTTAGTGCAGCCGCAATGCTGCAGGGGCTCGATGGTCGCGGTGATGGTGGCAGTGGCAATGTTGGCGCTGAAGTACCAAATAGTGGCGGCGGCGGTGCATACGAACGACAGCTGATCGGCCGGGTCGATGTCGATCCATCCGCACCAGAACAGGACTCAAATCAGGTACGTTTCCATTTGAGCACATTTCGCGCCAACTTTCGGACGAATTTCGTTTCGCCCGATTTTTTTGTTTCTCTATCAAATTGGCAACGACAAATTGCATGTTGTAATTATTCTGCTCCTCTGGGGCTACCGACCGTGTTTGCAACCGAAAAAAATGTGAGCAAAGTAGTTGCGAGCCTTCCGCTTGCCTCCCTTCTTGCCGCTCCGCTCGTTGAATTCGTTTTTCCTCCGAATCGCAATCTTTTTATGTGAGGCGGAGTGTGGTCATTAAAAATGCAATTCGCCGGGATCGTGTTTGCGGTCGTTTTTTGTGCATTCTTCCGACTGGTTTAATTGGACCTCTTATCTTCTGCGTAACCATTATTCTCGTTTCGTTGCTCACGCTCTTCCTTGCCACCGCCATTCGTCAGCGAAACGCCGACGTCATTTCTGCCCATCGCACAACTTACGGGCAACCAGCATACGTGACGGGGGGAAAATATCCAAAACGAAACATTTAAATTCACGGAAAGGAAATGAATATTCTTTGCAAACGTTGCGGCATGGCTACCACCTTATGATATGCACGCACTTCATTCGGCTTGGTTTGAATGTGGATATTTCCGACGAGGGGAAGAAACACCAGCCGTCCGTGATCCGTGTTCCCGTGCCTCACATATATAATGCATGTGGCGAGCGAGTAGGAGTCGCATGGCGAGTATCAACAGTGTAATGTCATGACGACCCCCTGAACTCTATGCACTGTGTCCAACTTGGTGCGCGCAATGCAATGCCAAGTACGAAAGGCAAAAAATCAATAATGCACGTCATTAAATTGCATTGCACGGCAATAGATCAAGATATCTGATACGATGCGGTGTGTGTTTGCGTACATTTGAGTGTATGCTTGTGCGATGGCACCAACTGGCTGGCGTTCATACGATCATCCAACACAATTTTATTAACAACAGTTGGGAGAGAGGTCAGAGGTGGGTGCCATTGCCATGGCACATTTTCCATTTTACGTGCACTTATGCGCGACTTCAGCACTGCATTCTGTGCAATGAGGTTATTCACAATTGGAATGGGGAATTGATGTTGCATTGGATGGGGCATCACATTCATCAGCAGCAAGAGAAGAAAAATGAAACCTTAATTTTGCATATCTTCGCTTGACCAATACCCAATATAATCTACGGAATACGCTGTGAATGAATAATGGGGTCATTGCGTTGTGATTGAGCTTGATGGCGAGTGGTGTCCCTATGCTTTACGCACTCGTTCGACCGAAGATAAATTGAATGCACGCACGTCTCTGAATACACATTCATTGGCTATTTATGGAGTCTCATCCCGTCTAGATCGGGTATGAATTCGATACGAGTAGCGGATAATCGCCTCCCGTCCACATTCACCATAAGCTCATGGCATGCATTCACCGGCAAGTCTAATGCTCTCCGTTCCGAACACGTTGGAGTGAAGCTGTTTTCCGTTTTCGAATTATGAAGCATCGTACCTACAGTTGTGCAGTGCATGTGTATGGGAACGTTCTTATATGCGCGTCTGAGTATGTCGAACACGTCCACTGTTCGTTTCGTTGGTGTGGCCTCTGGAAATAGGGATAATGACACGAACCGCACGTTCGATGTTTGTTTGTGCGGCGAAAATGCTCAACACTGTTTATTTTCCGATCCACCGAGTCCCTCCAGTCAGCCATGGCCACATTGAACAGTCGACGACTGGAGTGACGCACAAAACGTAATTTATTTGTTTCTGCAACTGATTTTGATTGATTTACCTCAGACCTCAAACGACTGTATGCAATTATGTGCGACAGTCGACAAATTA